>CANXYC010681307.1:0-119047 GCA_948193065.1 Aleurites moluccanus
TCGGCCGTTTCCCATTGGATTATGGTCGATAAGGGCCAAAATAAGCTGCTCTTAGAAAGTCAAACGGGCCCCGACCCAACTGACCAATAAACTATTTGGGCTTCTGTTTCTGTTTCTTCTTATCTAAGCCGTCCAAGAATTCTAAGGAAGCACTCTCCACATCATATATAATTTGCTTTAAATAAATTATTTATTTATATCTTTATCTCTTTAAAAATAATTTATTAATAGGTTTATAAATAACTTTAAAATAAAAATAATACGATGAGATTAAAAATAAAAAAAAAATTAATTAATTGTCCAGATTTTAGTGAATTATCTTAGAAAGTTATATTAATTTCCCTATTATTATCATGGATAATCATAAAAAAAAAAAATTTAATGTAGGAACCAAATGAGCGTGAATAAATTAAAAGAGGGTGTGAATAGTTGCACTCTACTTAATACATACTCTATTGTAATTTTCGTTTTTTGATATCCATACCATACCCTATTGTTCATTGACAAGAAAAAACAACAACAATTGCATTTAATTGGTAAAAAGGGAGAAGACAAGATGGGATTCATCAAGAAACAAAACCAAGTGGTGTTGGCAGCAAAAACAAAGATGGTGGCTGGCCGTGGTGGTGATGGTTGGTAATGGTGGCCAGCACCACCAGCACCATGGTTTCTGGGCTTGTAAAATGGAAAATGGGTTACACAGTACACATCCACTCATTTTCTCGTTCAAACGGGGATTTGCCGGCTTAGTGAGGATTCCAATCTAGGCCCGCTTTCCAGCCAATAACACAAAACCACCACTTATTTCTCTACATTATGTAATAAAATTCTCTACTAATTAAAATAAAACCCTTTTGCTTTTAATTTTATTAAAAAATAAAATGATTTTTTAGGTCAGTTGGTCTTGGAGTGGGTGACTTAACATTTTGACCCAATTAAAACTGCACATGGTGAGGTGGTAGCAGCCAATAAGAGAGAACCGTTTAGATTTTGTCAAACTGAACATTTTTTTTTATTTGATAAAACATTTTAGTGGGAGTTGTAATGATTAGTGAATGGATTTTGACACCATCCCTTGTTTAAGAGTCTATTATATATATATATTTTTTATAAATAATTCAATGTATATCTACACAATTTTATTTATCTTAATTTTTTAAATAATTTTTTTTTCTTGAACATTTTACCTATCAACAAAAAAAAATTTATTTATAATTTATAATATAATTCAATCACTAATAATATTTTTATGCGGTTTACAACCGATTATAATTAAATTGATAAAAATTAAAAAGTGATGCTATCTTTATTATTGCAATACTAAGAAAATCATAATTAAGTTGATTTTTAAACATTCTATATATATTATCATTAATTGTTAATAGTAAGTAATTTTTTATATATTGTGCTAAATTTTATTTTAAAATATGATCAAAAGCAAAACATCTATACTAAAATTTGGGGATTTATAATTGATAAGGAAGGGAAAAAAACTTTATTGTAATGATCTAATATCAGTTATTTAAGCTTTTCACTTATTTATTAAGAAAAATTGTTGTTCTAATCCTAACAAAACATAAAGTCAATGAGAGGTAATTAACAATGTAATCATGAAATAGTTAGTGGATTCTCTGCACAATATATACTTTTTTTCGCCAGGAGGCATGCTTTTTGAACGAAACATATTAATTTGCAAAAGTAGTGGAATCTAATTAAATTATTAGGTAGATAATTAAATTACGTGGGTCATTAATTAATTGGTGCATGGGGCCATTCATTTACATCAACCCTAAGACGGAAAATGCCTTTTTCAGTTTTTGAGGGCAAGGGTTGATGCGCTTGAGAGGTATTTGATTCCTATTTCCTCCACTACTTGCTAGTTTTTACCCTTTCACTTTTGTGGATGGCTATTCAGTTATCCTCAAGGTTGGTGGTCTTTTTTTTTTTTTTTTTTTATTTTCAATTACTAACAATTGAATATATTAAATATAAATTGATAATCATTCAATAAAAAAATAGACTATCAATGAGTTTTTACTTTAATAATTCTGAAATTATTTCCATAACTAAAAAAATATCATGTTTGAATTTTAGATGGAATCAAATTTATCATACCGATATATTACAGTAAAACTGTGCAATTAAAAGAAATTGATGAATTAGTTGGAAAATAATTGCAAAATAATTGGTGAATGGAGATAGTATAAGTATGTATATATAAACATCAAAGGACAGTGCATGCAGTGATGAATTTAGAAGAAGCATGGACCATTAGTTTGGTCCACAAGGGGATGAGGATGGGGTTAACCATCTAACTAGCTAAAAAGAAGTAGAACAGTGGACAGTAGGCAGCGGCAGGTTTATGGAGGGTGTGGCTGTATGTGGTCCTGCTCCAGCTCAAGCAAGTAGCTAGCAATGGGCGATCAAATGGATGAGAATATTGATAATCCTATCAATTAGGCTATTCGGGTTCCGCCAAACTCCACATCCATATAATATATTTTTTTATTTATTCATCAAAATTATTTATTTTTTGAAAATTTTTATCAATTCAAAAATATGTATAAAATGGAATATGATAAAGATTATTGTTTATGTATCCATATAGAAAAAAGTCAAAATTCTGAGAGTTTTGTTAAGTTTCTTGCAAATAATTCAACGCCTTATCATTAATGTCAAATAATATAGACAACATGTTAATAATAATTTAATCATAGATCATATGATTATAAGTTGTGGAGAGTTATAATTAATTTACGTTATGTACATATATAAAAATCATTAAAGAAACTATTAGCTGCAGAAAAAAATAATGAATTAGTTACGATATAATTATCAAATACAAATATGTCACATAATAAATTAACAATGATATCAAATAATATAATTCAATATAAACACGAGACAATTTTAAAATTGAATATGCTATCTCTCAACACTCTAACTTTAATCTTACCGTTAAATTAAAACCTCATTCGCAGTATAACTAACTAATTAACCATATGTATATTGTGTGTGTTTAAGCGTTTTGCTTGATTATATAAAGTATATATTAAATTAACTTACCTAGTGCCTACTATAATTGAAAAAAAAAATTGTAGATATTATTATTTATTGGTCTCCAAGATGCCGACTCGCCAATTGTCAGGATGTTTATTATTTTTTAGAAAACATTAATCATAAGACTAAGCATGAAATACGAGGATTTCGAACTAACTTAAATTTTTAAATTAAAAAAGAACAAAAAAAAAATTTCTGAAACTCAAAAAATAATCGAATCGAACTGAAATCGAATTAATATAACTGGATAAAACCGTAAATGTTTTGAATTTTGTACTAAAAATAAAACCGAACCAAATCATATCCGAATTGTCTTGAATTTTCGAACCAATTAAATAATTTAAATAATTATAAATTTATAATATATACATATTTTTGTATTTATATAATTATAAATTTATAATATATGATATATATAATATTATTTTATACAAGTATTTATATTTATATAATTATAAATTTATAATATTTTTTATATATATTATAAAATTATATTCAAATCCGTGAATACTTGAACTAAATCGAATTGAAATACTCGAATATTCGAACTGAATTAAAATATATCTGAATTGAATCCAAATCTCCGAATCATATCATACTAAATTTTTACAATAATTCGGTATGAATATTTTTTTTTTATTCAATTCGAAACTGAGAATTCAAAAATGAAATTTTCAAAAATTTGATTCAATTCGAGAATTTTCAAATTCTTAATTTTATCCAAATAAACAATGTTATGTATGTAGTATCAAAATTAAATCTTATAGCTTTCTTTTCCAATGTTAAAAAGAATTGAGTATTTTAGATTAAATAGAATATATTTCATAATTAATATAAAAAGAAAAATTTATAAACATGGAGAATTTCCATTTCAATATGGGTAACAGAGGATATGGAATGATTAGAATAAGTATTTATTACAATATATTGAATGAAGAATAATAAGATGGAACATTCATACTTTGATGTTGTATACCATTGCATAGTTTATCAATCCTTTTCATTATCTCCAATAACTCCCATATTTCCCTTTCCTTCAAATTAAGTTTGGTACCAAAAACCTTTCGCACTTGTTTCTTTCTTCACATTCTTAATTTCACTAATAATTTATGATTTTTTTTTTTTATGATAAGTGTCATTAATAGTAAATTGAAACCAATTATTTTAATATTATTTTATTTAATACAGTCTAAATCAAAATCAATTAGAATACACTTGATATTAAATCATTAATAGTAAATTGAACACAAGAGCTTATTAGTCATACAATATATAAGTGGATGGAGTTAGGTTTAGAAAAGAAAAAAGAAGATATGGGTAGGGATTATTAAGGATCCAAAGTATTATTTTAATTGAAGGTAATCATTATTTATTTATTTATTTTTATCTTAAATAATATAATATATAAAAAAAATATGAGATAAAAGATACAGAGATATAAAGAAAAAAAAGATTTAGAGTAAATTAACATGCAATAAGAACAAGTATATATTATTATTTTCATTAATTATTATTATTATTAATATGAGAAGAGTATATATATTTATAAGGCTTTAATAAATGGTGATAAATGACCAGACGTATAAAGGGAATTCGGATAAGAGAGGAAGCGGTGCTTGGCTTGGTGGTATGGACCCCTTAAAAAGAAAATAAATTTGTGAAGAGCCCCCACAAATATTTATTTATATATAATTGGTACCATACTGTCACCTCTATTGGTCCATATCCAAAATCCCCATGGGAGAGACTAGTAAGGTCACTGCCTTAAATGGCTACTCAAAGCATATTTCTTATATAATAAAGAATATTTTAATTAATTTTTAACTATGAAAAGTATAATTTTTTTAAATTTAACATATAAGAAAATTAAATAAAAAAAAAAGTGAGATAATAAATAAATAATATACATTGAAATTATGAAATTTATTAATTAAATTTAGAATAATAGTAAAATTAGCTTTCTAAATATATAGAGTTAGATTTACATTATTTTAAATTTAAATAATAAATAATAACTATAATTTTTTTTTTTTATATTGATACCAAAGATAGCCTGCAATAAATTTCAGACCAACCTTGGCCTTTCATTTTTCTTTCGAGTTTTGGAATATTAATTATTATTTCTTTCAAATTTCACCTCCTTTTTTCTTGTTTTTAATGTTTGGATTGCTGCTTCTATCTGTCTGTTATAACAATTAATTAATTAATGGATTATTTTTGGTTTCAAACAAGTTTCCAATAATGTGTCTTGATATTGTATCTAATTGATATCTATTGTAATATCTCTTGTTAAAAAAAAAAAAAAAAAACTATATAGGTCTCTTCTCTTCTCTTTTATTACTTCCATTTCTTATTTTTCTTTTCTTTAATCTAATTTATCTTTTGTAGATTTAAAAATAAAAACAACAACCTTGACTTTTTTTATACGTGTTATGTTAATGTATTATCAAAATTTAACTTATTAGCACTTATTGATTTGAGCGCGAAGAAATTTATTTCTTTTTAATAAAATTTCGAATTCGAATATTATAGATTAAGAAAATAAGTTTTGTAATAGTTTTATCTCCTTACAGATTTCACCCGGCTCGAATATAATATCGGATAATTTCACCAAAAAAATTAACTTATATATGATCATGATTATAATTGTTTTTAATATGGATATTTAATATTTAATATATTATTAAACTTGAATTAGAGAAAATAAACAATGTATATATAGCAAGAGAAGATAGCCTAGCCGTCTTTTCTTTTTTTCTTTTTCTCTTTAATTTTTTTCTAAGAATTTTTTCTTTAAGTCATTATCGATCTTTTTTTCTGATTGATGGTGGTTTCTTTTTCTTTTTTTTTTTTTTTTAATTTTTATATTTAATAAATATAATTTTTTTTCTTTATTTATTAATTTGTATATTTTTTTATATTATTCTTAATTTTCCTTTTGATATTTTTTGTTCTTTTAATAGGATTTAATTATTAGTTCTTCTTTCATATAAATTTTTTGTTCTCATTTTATAGAAGCATTTTATTTTTTTAGGCAATTTATAGTCTAAGAATTTAATTTCTCAACTTTAAATTTATTATTAATATTTAAATAATTGAGCACGCACACACATATATATATATAAAAAAGAAAGTATAATGATACGATATGATTTTAATTAAAAAAGATATGATTTTGAAACAACCTCATATTTAAGGGTCTTAAAAATATAAATATTGACAAATTAAATATTTGGTCAAAATGTTCTCAGAACTCTTAAATATTATAATTTTAAAACATAATTATGGTTTCATACGTATAATATACTATTTTTCAATTGAGATTCAACTTTGGCAATTTCAAAAGTGTTAGATTTTTCTTCTAAAAAATAGGGTTAAGTTTAAGAAGCAAACAATAAATAAAAAAAGGCATGAAAGATTGAAAGTGTTGCCTAACCTAATATTTGTATTTTGATATATAGTACAGTCAGTAGGAAGCTATCAATATCACCTTTAACAATCTAAGTGTTTTTTTTTTCTCCAATGTTCATTATGACCTATGTACATGAAGTTATCTTTTAATATAAATATTTTAGGTTTTTTATATTTGTTTTCTTAGGCTTTTTTCATACTTTGATTGCTTCCTGAATTTCAACAGCTCATGTGAAATGATTAGCATCATCTATGTGAAACTTACTATTTAAGAAGAATCTACTTGTACACCTACAAATTGCTTTATATTATTTAATTTGTTCTTATTATATGGTATTAGATTGAAATTCATTTCTCTGGAAAGTAAATTTTTTTAACTTTATTGAAAAAATAATTTGAATTTTTTTTTTTTAGAGTTTATATATAGCGATATTAACATTCTCCAAATATTTTTTATTATTTCACTTATCATTTTTTACTACTCTAATTAATAATTTTACCCGTTTTTTAAAATATCATATTTATTTATTAATTCTTAATAAGAAAAAATTTAAAATTTTTTAAAAAATTAATTAATAATGGTGCCTAGTACCTAACATTGCAACAAAGTTTAATTATATACCAGATTTGTTCATTACTTAGTACTTTTTTCTCATTTAATTTAGGGAAGCCAACACATCATGAATTATGAACCTAATGCAGCTAAGAAGGTAGCTTGATTGGCCTATATATAGACACTGTATAGTCTGTATTATAGATGGAAGAAAGGTTTATTATGCGACCAATACATATAATTAATAATTGAAGAGAAGATCTGTGTCATGAACTCATAATGTTCGATGTAAGAAAAAGCCATGAACAAACTTTGTATATAATTTGCCGTCATGCTCTTTGTTAATTAAATAAATAGGTAGAAACTTTCAAAATTTAGTAAGAACTTGTAATTAAGATGTTTATGAATCAAACCGATAAAAAGTTTAGTATTGAATATAGAATTGAAATGAATCTCAAATTTTTATGATACTTGAAATTATTAGGCCTTAAAACTTATCTAGGTAATAATAAACATTGTCATAAAGAAATTTGAAGGTAGAAAATTCCTAAGGCACAAATTCAGTAGTGCATGTCTAGGCATCAATTAGGAAGGGTCCCAAATCTCAAAACAAGCATGTGATCATACCCAGCCACATAAAAAAGCAGGAAGCATCTTGCCACTTCTTAGGAAATTCCATGTTCCTTCTCTAATTACAATATGGATGCATCAGCATGATCATTTTTCTATTTTTTTTTCTTCTAAGAAGGTATTTGAATCTATTTAAAATAAGTATAAAACGTCATTTTAAAATTTAAAAATTACTAAATGATTTTTTGAGTATTTGACTGATTAATTCAAAACATCATTTTGAAATTTAAAAAAAAAATTAAAATAGATATAATAATTTTTTTTAAAAATGGTGTTTTCAAAACTCTATTTTTAAAATAGAATTTCTATCCAAACACCTTTTAAATTATGATGCTATAACTCATATTTATTTATACACAAACAACAAATAAATCTATTACAAATATCATAACTCTGCAAATAAATAGTGGAACAAAAAAAAAAAAAAAAGGTGTGAAGCTTGTGGGTTTTCAAATGCCAAAAAGTTCACTCTTGAATTTTACTTCATTAATCCACTTATATACCTCACCAAATTATTAAATTACGAAAATTTTAATTAACAAAATAAAATTTTTCAAAAAAAGTTATTTATTTCATATACTAATTAATATAATCAATCAATTTTTATGAATACATTAAATTGTATCTTTTCCATTGGATGAAAAAAAAAAAACTCATACTGAAATTAGAAGATTCATGAAAATGAATAATATCTTTTTTGTGATTTGAGTGTGATATTAGAATCCTAATAATTAATATAAAGAGAAAACTCATCACTTTTGAACTTATAATAAACTGGATTTTGGGATTGATAAAGTGAAAGGTTTTAAGATTGCTTTTTTTGTTGTTTATTCCCCTTCTTTAGAATTTACTTTTATTGGTGGGGGCAGGGAAGAGGCCTCGGACATGATACTCTCCTCATGAAGTCTTCTCCCCAGAAGAACGACTGCTTAATAATTTCAAAAGCAGCTCAACAAAAAATTATATACAATAATAAAAAAAAAAGAACAATAAGAAGAAAGAATTTTATTTAATTTTATCTCCTTTATCACACAAGAGGCTTTTTGGTAGATTAATGCTAAGTAATCATGACTAATTAGAAAAAAGAATTTAAGTATAGTCCTTAAAGGAAGCACTTGATTAGATTACTATGCAAGATAAGATATTTTTTCTTTGATATTTGTTTTAAAAAATTTTATACAATTAGAATTACTGATTGATTTAAATGCCTCAGCACTCCTTTTTTTTTTTTAAGTACTAATAATTAGAAAAATTTTACTTTACAATTTGAGTTTGAATTAATTAAAATTTATAAATTTTCAAATATCAAACGATTTTTGTCAAACCCAATAAAAAATTATATAATTAAGAGTGGGGCCTATATGAGAAATAATTATCTACTGCCCATCAAATACTATTTTTGGCTTTCATAAAGTTGATTGTTTTTACTACCTGTGTTCAGAGTTTGGACCTAATAGTAATCATGATAAAAGCAATATTGGCTTTGGCATCAAATGAACCATCATTTTCATTATTGCAAATTATTTTTCTTCCCTATATAAAAACATTTGTGTCACAAATGTTTTGGACCCTTAAATGGCTAGATGCATCAAATATAGAAAGGATCCTAGGAATAGTTTTAGTTTCTTGCTAAGATTTTAGAACAACTAATGAATTATGCTTTCTGTTATTCATTATTTTTCAACTGTAAATTGTAATTAAATTTACGTTTAGTACATAGCATAAGTTGATTAAATGTATAATGTTGTTTAAAAAAAAAATTCATTGTGGATGCTGAACCTGGTCAAAGGTTGATCTATTTACACTTTACAGGATGGAAGGAATGTTTGACCTTCACAAATATCAGAACTATAAAACAAGGATTCAATGGACATTTGTCTAAGAAAATTCTCAATTATAATGAAAAAACATTTTCCATAAAAATAATATATTTTTTATTGGATAAATAGTAAAATATTTTTTAAAAATAAAAAATAGTGAATTTCCATAAAATAATAAAATCAATTATTTTATAATCTGATTAAAGCATAATATTTATCATAACGATAATATATATAAAAAACTTAAATCTGTATACAAATATTTAAAAAATTTATATAATAATACAAATTTGTTTATAAGTAGAAAGTATAGCTAACAAATTTTGCTACTTCTACAAGTGACTCCCAAGTTTTATCAGTACTCTCAGCTGTGAATGCTAGAATTAATGGATTCAATCTCTTTAGTCTACATTGAAGATTTATGTACTGCATATATATTTCTAATGGAGAATACTAAAGCAAAAGTATGCTGTTCCCACAGTTGTCTAATGACTGAATTAGTAAATCATCTTGCAGAAGAGTATCCATGCACAAACATCCAGATGCAAGTTTTCTTTGAAAAGAAAAAAGAAAAAGAAATTCATTGACAGATTAGAAACTATCACATGTTGTGTTGATTACGGATTTCTACAGCAGATTAGAAAGTAAAGGTGGCTGTTGATGTTGTTGACAACACTTTGACCAACTCCAGTAGATTAACTTCTGAAATTATCATTGATAGAAGTAAGTGTTCAAACCATGTGCCAATAATTTTATAATTCTTAGAATTCTTTATCTAAGCTTGAAGTCAGCCATTTAAACAAGTTTTGATCTCATGATTAATGATTGTCATTCATTCCACTCTCAAGATTATGGCAATAGACAAACATAAATGATATGAAAGTTTGAATTTTAATGCTTAGGGATTAGTCGTTCTCTTAGCTAGGAAAGAGGTAAGTACAACAGTTCCCATGCCTTTTCACCTTGGACCTTCTATCTCCCCCACCACCTCAAAATCCCATTTGATCTCCTGTTTCTTGGCATTCACACAAAACTTATATAAGCTGGTCAGGCAGGTGACAAAATTGGAATCTGTAATTCCCATGCCTCAGTATCATAGTGATGAAGGACCATTGTAGAATTTGTGTACAGCCAAAGATTTAATATTTTTTACATAGTTTATACAAGTGACGTTAGACCAATCCACAGAAGCTGGTTATTGAAAACAAATAAACTCAATCAATCACAAAATTTATGTTTGAATAGTTCAAAGAATTTGGAATCATAACTATCAATTGCTTGCCATTTATGGCAACAGAACTCAAAGTAAGGATTACCATACGAGGAAAGACTATGGCCCCAAGAATGTCACTGAACCACTTACTTTTATATGAAGCATCCCACACTCCGTTTCCAGTCCAATTATACCCTTGAATCCAAGTATAAAAGGGGGGAAATAAGCTTGGGTTAACAAAAAAAAACCAATCTGTTTACCAAGCACGGAGAAATAAAATAGGTTATAATGGCAACAGCTGCAGGACTATTTCTTAGGACAGACTGTTTTATCATTGCATTAATTCAATCATGAAGTGACCTATTGAGCATTGAAAAGTAAGGATGTGTTGGGCTACCTTCCTTTGCAAATACTAATAGCGAATCTAATAATCTAAGCGCTTGCTTGACATTTTGAAACTAAAGAACATGAATTAGCAGCGTGGACTAAATCAGACTGGATTTGGGATTTTAAAATTCCCAAATCTAATCTGCTTCTAAAATTAAAAAGGCAATTATTAGCTGTTTTTATAGCAACTTTCCGAATTACTGCCATATGTCAGCTCTTCTCACAACAATTTTTCAAGTCGTTGCCATATGTTAGTTTTTTCGCAACAATTTCTCAAGCTGTCGTCATACGTTAGTTTTTTTAATAGTAATTTCTCAAATTATTGTCATATGTTAGCTCTATTCACCATAATTTCTCAAATTGGTGTCATATTTTTGCAGCAAATTCTCAAATTACTATCATATGTTAATCTTTCAGCAACAACTTGGAAGTTGCTGCCATATGTTAGATTTTTTTGCACCACCTTCCAAATTTGTTGCAATATGTTAATTCTTTTCGCAATAAATTTTCAGGTTGCTACCATATATTAATTCCGTGAATAGGAGTGGGTGGGTATTGATACAATGAAAATGCATGGGTATTGGTCGTGAAATCAGCTGGGAAGCAATAGAGGTAATAAAATGATGCTGCTATTCAAACAACAAAATATTGCATTCCAGAATTGAAAAGAAAGATTATTATTATTACAGCCATTAACCATGTATATTTTTGTGGGTCCATTGTTCCACTGGACATATATTGCATGCACATCGCCAAGATTAAGGTGGAAACAACTATCTCCAACTACCAAAAATTTACGTACTAAAACATTGCTAGTCTCAAATTGATGTGACTAGAAGCCCATAATATTAAATAATAATAATAACAGTCATCCATCGGTGGACACTTTAGTACTTACAAATTAAAGCATTGTAATCTCAAATAAGAGCTATCGTCCCCACAACAACTCATTGCATATTTTCAGTATGTGGGTCTTCTTTGATCAATATCCTCTCCTTTTCTAAAAAAAATAAATAAATTTGATTAATTATATATAATTAAAATTTAAATCTGTAATTTCTATAATTTGAACAAATGAGTCCTTTATCATAAAGTTAAACTTTATTTAATGTGTTGTCTTGATTTTGTCTATAAAAACTTTTTATTTATAAAGTAAAATGGTTCATTGAATAAGAGATTAATTACACGAGCTAGATAAAGATTTCCCGAAGAAAATTAATATATATTAATCCATTAATTGGATTAGAAGAGTTGTCAGATTTCTGTCTTAATTTATAGTTACAGAGCCATGTGATTCCTGTTTTAAAAACTTCTGCCATATACGTACGCCAATTACATTTAACTTTTATATGGTTATAACAAATCTTTTATTTTTGTGTCTATTTATATGTACGTAGTAGTTCTTATTTTTATTTTTGTAGCTAAGCTTCATAGCCATATATTATATATTGTTACAGTGAGATGAAATGTGTTGAGGCTGAGGCCTCATAATGCACGCCGAAAATGAAGCTGCCATGTGGGCGAGCTTCGAGTATTATATATAGTTCTACTTCTTATTCACATAATCTTAATTAATAGAGCTTAATTTAATAGAATGATCTAATAAATTTTATTTTCTTCGCGAGATTGAAGGGGTTTCTATGTTGTCTTTGTTCAGAAATCACGTGTGGATGCATGTCTCTATATATACTGTATACCCACTTTTCCCTAATTTTAATTCATAGAATATGCAGACTTGTTTGAAGTTAATTATGTCTAAATTTTTCTGACATAAAATCCATACTCAAGACTTGTTGCCAGACTAACAAAAACAGTTGCTCTATTTAATTTAAAATTCAAACTGGAAATATATATAGGAATATACATATAAGAGTTAATTTAAGAGTTTAAGACTAAATAATGATAAGCTAGTCACTGGCAAACTAGACTTTACTGCTTTACTAAGTATATATTGATATTAGTTCATAATCAGACAGATTAATTATGTCACTAACATGGGTAAGTTTTATTATATTAATTAATAAGCATGATTTGATTACATAGTGATTTTCTCAGAAGATACATGCATCATATGAGTTGGCATTTTGTATATATCGTACTTAATTACTGTACAATTGAAAACATATTCAATTTCAATTTCAACATAGGTATTAATTATTAAAATTCATAATTTTGGTACTTCCATGATAAGAATGTTATAAGTAGCTAGTTAGCTATACTATCAACATCATAGGCAGTACTCCATGTTAGTCTGTAAATATATATATATACGCCCATCACATGCATTAAATCAAAGATGATATAATAATTGTGCATATGTTCTTTGTATTTCAATGAATACATAGACCACTTGTTATCCATGTGGGCATGTCCTCCATCGGAGTCCATAATTAAGACCCCAAAATTGCTTCTGCATGTGTATATATGTAGGAGACAACTTTTACAGTGCCATAAAAATTAGTAACCCACACTTTTGCTTTTGTCCAAAAAAATCCATAGCCTTGTCAAAGTTTATTTATTTTATATTATTGTTTAAATGATTATAAAAAAAATATTATGTTAAAAATATTTATCAAAAATTATTAAAAACTATTTTTAATGTAATTTTCACGTATTTTATTTATGAAATATTATAATATTGAAACAATGGTATTTCATATTTCTTCTTTCAATATCTTAAGTATTACTTTTTTTTTTTAAATATTTTTAATTTTAATACACAAAAAAAAAAAAATGAAAATTAAACCTGGGTTGTTAGAGGAGCTCCTAGATCATGTATCATCTTTGTTGAATTGCCAAGTTACCCTTATACTTTTTTGAGTCACTTTTGTTTCAGCACCATTTGGGTACGAAATCTTTGTGCTCTGTTCCAAATTTTTATCAATTTCAGCTTTTATTTACTATTTACTCTGTGCCATAATAAATAATGTTTTAGAAAAAAATACATAAATTAAGAAAATATAATTTAATATGTTTATTTAGAAAACAATTCAATTTTTATCCTTATTTGTAACTCTACTCTCTCTCCTCTTTTTAAGATGCTACTTCTCAAACTTAAAAATAAAATAAAGGTAATATAAGTAAGTTACAAATTTTTTCTTCTAAAACTCATAAAACATCAAATATTTTGGGATAAAATTTTTCTCCTAAAATATTATTTTTTCCATTTTATTTATCTATGATTAAAATTTTACACATATATTAAAATATTTATTAATTAGATTTAAAATAACTTATTTAATTTTATATTTTTAATTTTATTTTAAATTAAATTATTATATTTTAATTAAATATTATAAAAATAAAATAAAAAAAATAAATAAATATAATTTTAAAAATTTAAAACGATAATTAAAAATAAAAATAAATAAATTTTTAAAATGATAAATAAAAAAAATAAAAAAATATTAGACAAAAAGAATATTTAATATTATGTCTATATATATATATATATATGTCTGGTTCGAGGGGAATTCAATGCACATCGTTGTCCATTGATCAAATAACCACTGGTGGTTACAAGATACACGGCATTCTCTAGGCTTATTTGGTAATTAAATTAAACATAAAACAATCCCATCAATCTTTTCCATATTAAATATCCGGACAATTTGATTTTTCTTCGTGTGGATATGATAAACCTTTTCATAATTTTACCTCTAATTTTTTTAGATAAGGAGATACGTTGGGAAAAGATTTCATTTTCAAATTTTATTTTTATGCATAAAATTTTTTAGATTTATTTTTATTTATATTGAATTATGAAATTTAAGAGTTTGATATTTTATATTTATAATAAATATTTAATATTTTAAAAAATTATTTATTATTTATTTTCAAATTTACTTTATCTTGTTTCAACTTTATTTATTAGCATATAAAAAATGAAAAATTATAAAATTTGCATCCAAGCATCACTTCACCATTTTTAAGTTTTAAAGTGCGTTTAGGTTATTACTAATCAGTCCATAACACAGAATTGGACCACTTCGTAACTAAGTTATTAATAAATTAATTATTCCCTAGAAAAAAGTTTTTAATTAATTACCCTAATTAATTTGGTAATGGCGTTGGTACATGTGGTCAAAGAAAATGGGGCCATTGTCAAAACCTAACTGGTGAGGATTATTGAAATGGGTGTGACCCATGATGTTAAGGAGGCATTAATAAGTGGTGGGATCCATTTGGAATTTTAGATATGGAAGATGAAGGCCATTCTGGAGTCAAATGCTTCCACTCCTACGACTGGACTTTTTTCCGTCTCTCTTTCTCCTGGCCCAAATTTTAGTCACTTGCTACTGTGATGGTTAGCCCACTCCTTGCCTTACTAGGACCCATTGCCAATACTTCGAAGTACAAAGCTACCACATTCCATTTACAAAATCATCGGACTACCATTACAGTAAAATCTTTATAAAATAATATTCCTTAAATTAATAATTTTTGTCATATAATAATTTTTAATAATCTCAATTTAAATTAATATTTAATTAATTAATATTTTTTTAATTAATAAAATTTATAAATCATAATATTAATTTATAGAAATTTTACTGTATTTATATTTTTTTCCTCTCCTTTTTATTATTTGTCAAGAGGCTGAGGCAATAGAAAAACACAAATTCAAAAATTTTATTTTTGAAGAAATTAATTAGATTAGTTAAAATCATTGCCATGGTCCCCAAGTCCCACTATATTTTTCACTGGTACTAGTAATAAATTTAAAATTACTATGTGGCCTTCCTAAAAATTTCATATATATAGAAAACTTAAGCTATTATTTACCATTATTTGTTTAATTTTGAACTAAATTTTCAGTTCATCAATCAAATTTGGATAAAAGCTTATTTAATTTAATAAAAAAATTCCATAATAAAAAACATATTAAATCTCAAATTTATTTTAACTCTACAGAAAAAAAAATTTACCCTACCACTTATTCTAATCACTCTAAGTTTATTTAATTCGAGTATTATAATTGATCATCCATGATTAACTAATAATTAGAGAATCAAATGTTGATAATTAAAATTCTTTTACTTTTAATTTTTATTTATAATTTTAATTTATTAACTGTTAACTCTAAATAAAGTGTTTAATATTTATTTAAAATAAATATATAATAGTGTTTTAAAATTTAAAAAATATTAAATAATTTTTAAAATATTTAAATAATTAATTTAAAATATTATTTTAAAATTTAAAAAAAAATTAATCAAAATATTTTTTTTAAAACTGCACCGTTTCAAAACTTTATTTTTATCCAAATACTCATTAAATTTATCATATACTTCATACATGCGATTGAGAGACTGGGGGGTGATTTTGAAGAGTGAATTTTAATCATATACATAGATCAAAGTTTCGCATTGATGACAAAGTGAGGATAATTATGAGCTTTTAATTATTTAGAGTATTGAAAGACAGACATTCGAGGGGGGCCCTCGTGCCTATCACGTGCTACAAGGTCCTAAGACAAAAGACAGCTGCCTAACAAACCGATTTCCTCTCACTCTTTTCACTTTACCTTTTATCCCTTAAAATGTTCATAAGATTGGAAGATTCCCACGTGGCATTGTCCTCATTATCAAAAGGGACTTGAGAAACTTCAGTAACTTCTGCAACTTCTGTCCAATATTGAGGACCTGTTATTAGCAGTTAGATTTTCCATGATTTTTTTTCCAGCTTTTTTCTACATTTCTTCTTCAGTACAAGAAGAGATTAAATTGGTTGTCTATTTTGTACTTCACTATTTTAATTAATGTTGTCTTAGGATTTGTTAAAATGAATAAAATTTTGTATCATTTTAATAAAATAATCTTATACAAGAAATTATCTAGTGGACAAATAATATATATTTTTGAAAATTCAGTTTGAGATTTCATAAATTTTTTTGAATTTATTAATTCGGTTAATTATTTTTTGATGTAATACTAAAATTTATTTAAATAATCGTCAGAAGAAGAAATTTTTTTTTTTAATATGTAAATTAATATAGAAATACCATGATCGATTGAATAAAAAAAAATTATTTAATTAAAAAGCGTTGTTTATAAACTATAGTTTTTAAAGTTAAATATAAATTTTTTAGTAAAAATAAAGTTAACAATATATTGGTTATTTGATGGGATTCTTTACCATATTATGTTTTATTATTCATTTGGAATTTCCAAAATTTATAAACAAAGAAGGGGATCCAACGAATGATTTGATTAATTAATGATTAGTTTCAATTCGATTTGTCCCTGGAGATTACATAAACCATCGAATTTAAGGCATCTTTTGACTTGGGGATGCCTTTATAATTTTCACATTTCTTTTGGGTATTTTGCCTTTATAATTTTCACATTTCTTTTGGGTATTTTCTTTTGGGCACAAAGGGGAGCTTTAGTGAGAAACAGGGACCAATAGTAGTGGACATTGTGCAAGATTTTTTTTGTTTTGAAACAAACCCAACTTCTGAGATAGTAAAGTCATGCACTCAAGCTAGCTCGACAAATCCATAATTATATGTCTATAAGAGAAACACGACTCTACTTTATCTAACATTCTGCCAAGTTTCCGAGGGGAAATAAGAATCTTCACAGTAGTGTGGAGCTTTTGTCTAGTGTAGGGTTGAAATTTAGAAAAATCTTATTACAAGTGTCTTATGCCATATGGCAAGCAAGATCAGTTGATCTTTCCCTCTCATGTAGTAGAAGAAAGGAACCAACGACATGTCATTTTCTAGTTTGAGGTCTATAATGGTTTTGGTATGTTAAAGAATGAACATCGTTAGACATTAGTGTATGCTCATAAGTATTAATTATGAAAGTGTGAGTTTTATTTGAAATTTTCAGTTCTTGTTTCTGATTTTTTCTATCTTTTTTCCATTGCACGAATGGATTGAACAGATTGTGGCAGACATCAAGAAACCCATAAGAAATGGCAATTGGAGATTTGTGTATGACAATAAAGCAAAAAGATTCCTAACATAGTCAACAGGAAAAAGAAAAATAGTGGATTCTGATTTCTTCCACTATGGTGAACGATCAAACTTTTAATTATTTATTTTTGACTAAAAAAATTATGAAGCTTCAATTCTATTTAATTGGTACATTTAAAAATTAAATGCAAAATATGAAAATCTGTAATTTTCAGATTTGTTTGACACATATTATAATTGTAATTCAAATGAAATAAAATTTAAAACTTCAAACATTTATTTTTAAATTTATTTTTAAATAATTAATTAAATTAATAACTATATTTAAAAATATATTAATAAAAATTAAAATTATTAAAATAAAAAATAAAAAAAATTATTTTATTTTATGAGAGCATAGTATAATCGGACAGTATAAGACTAACGTAACAGTAAAATCTAGTCATATCATATGTTTATTAATAAGTATATATAGACATAATCTAGAAATAAGTTTATATTCTCCTAGATAATAAATTTAAAATCGCCTTCTCTAAATGTAAAAAAAAAAAAAAAAAAACATATGCCTATGAACGGGGATTGCGGGCTAACTTTAGAAGAACTCCCTAACTGGGTCTCGCGTATCTTAAGTAAAAGATCAGGCCCTATCAAGGTAGGGGCCCATGTAATAGGACTTGGCCTTAGCCCTTATGTGATATCACACACACACACACAAACATGTACAGATATTAGCGGACGATTTATATAGTGGAGTTTAGAGTTTGTTCAGTTGGTTCAGGTGCGATGCACAATCATTTATAAGAATTATAATTATTTCGTAATTCTGTGTATATTAAGAAATATTTTAATTAAGTTTTATATATTATAAAAATTAAGAAAATATAAATATTATTCTAAATAGAAAAATATTATATATTTTATATAAATAATAATTATAATTATTTTTAAATCAGTCTTCTAAGTAATATTTTTAATTTTATATATTAATATAAAAATATAAATTACTTATCATAACATTCAGGAGTGAACTAAGAGAATATAATAATTAAAATATATTAAAAATATTATTTTATTGTATTATTTTATATTTATTTTTTACATTTAATTAGTTTAAATAAAGTTATTGTATAAAGAAAAAAATTATTTTTTAAAAAAAATTATTTTTTTATATTTAATATCCTATTAATTAATTTCAAATAAATAATATATTGGCCAAGAAAAATAATAAAATTACGTTCCAAACTCTATAAAGGATACAACTTATAACAAAATTCTTGTAAATCAAATATGTGATATTCCATAAATCTCATAATTTCATAAATATATTAAATCTTAATATAAAATTAATCGTATTTTTATCTAATTCAAATAAACTTACCAACTTATTGTTAAATATATTACATATTGAGAGCTTATATAATTATAAGAGTGTTAATATTAAAAATTAGTTATTAAAATTAAATAATATAATTATATATAAATTTATTTTATATTTTATATTTAATCAACAATATATATATATATATATATATTTTACTATTTATCTTGGATTGATCTCTACGCTCTGATCCCGATTAATAATAAACATTGCCGCAATGAATTTGGCATAAGTTGGAAAGTTAGTCTCAGCTTTTATTACCACAAAACAAACTATTTATGAACAAAACACTCAACACCCTTACAATTAATTAGGCCTATCCTTTTTTACTTCTGAAAAACAAAAGCCTAGCTTTGGCTTAGCTTTCACATCTAATTAAACTGAGTATAAAGTACATTATTTTTTAATATGCATCGAATAAACTGAATAATTTTTAGCTCACATATTTACACACACAACAAACTCTTATAATTTTTTTTTTATTAGCATTATAAAAAAGGTTTCGAATCTGAATTTATTATTCTCAATTCATACACCATTTGTTTGTTTGTTTTGGCACTCGCACCACAAAAAAAGTTTATAGTATTTATATAGTGTTTGATTTGTTGGACTCCTGAACTTGGACCACAAAAAATTCAGACTTATTTTTTGGACACAGCCCATGGGCTTGGTTTAAATAAATAATCAATTTTTAACCACTATTTAAAACCTTGTGATGTAGAAATTGATGTGGCTTGAAAGTTAAAAAAAAAAAAACGTAATTAACCACTATTCAAACCCCAAGAGTTAAGGTAATTAATAATTGAAATTATCCTGTTTTCTCTATTTTATTAAAAAAGTTTTGATTTTTAAGGTCAATAAATATGTGCTCTTACATTTAAAAAATAATAATTTTATTAAAATACGTAAATTAATTTAAAAAAACAGCATTATAATATTTTCATATGATAAATCACATGAAAAGATATAATCATATAATCAATGCATAAATCTTAACGGTATTAGAACTATTTTTTAAAATTGATTAGAACTGTTTATACAAATTATTAGATTCCAAAATTGAATCTTAATCGAAATTAAGTTTAAATATATATATATATATATGGTTTTATCTTTTCTTTCTTTTTTTTATTTTGATTTCTAATATAAAAATTATCATTATTAGGAGTTTAGTATAATTTATGAAAAACCGATCGATAGAGGCTACAATAAAGGGACCGTTTATTTAGATAATTGAAAAAGACACATATATAAATTGCCTTCCTGTTTTTTTCAATATCTGCAAATGTGGCACATTAAAAATATATATTATACAAATTTCACTGCAGGATATATAGTGTTGCAATGTTGCTATCCATAACCTACTAGTACCCGACCAAGGTGGTGGAGTTGGTGGTTAAGGCTCTTTTTTATCATATATTTCATTCTTCTGGTATGTAATTCGTTATATATATTAATATTTAAGTATTGATTTCATTATTTAAATCCAACTTTGTGTTTAGAAATTAAGGATAGATAATCATTATAATCTTAAAAAAAATTATTTGTGTTTTTCAATAGTATTTGATGGTTGATATGTTCTATGAAAATAATTTAAATCAAAAATAACTTAAATTGATAATAAAAATACTTGACTTATAACCTTAAACTAAACAGAATAATAACTAACACATGTAGTCACTTTCTCTTTTTTTTGCAAAAAAATACTTATATTAAATTCATTTTGCAAAGAAGAAAATCCTAGTCGCTTATATATTTAGTATAATTATTACGGGGAATTTAAGTAAATAATCAATAACCTATAGATTTTGAAATAAAATTTAATAATATTATGAATAAAGAAACATTTATATTATTAATAGTAGATCAACTTTCAATCACACTCAATAACAAAAAGTCATTTTAAGTCATTTAAAAATTTTAAATCGGTTATTACTCAATTCGAATCTTTTATCTTTTTGTATGTCTTATCTTTTATTTTATATTTTTATTTATATATTATATCATTTATAAAAAAAATAAACTATCAAAAATATTTTAAAAATAAATGATGTAGTATATAAAAAAAAAAATATAACAGAAGATATGATATATAAAGAAATAAAAATTCAGACTAAATCATTACTATACCTTTCATAATTAATTAATAAGATTTTATTTAAGATATTTGGTAAGCAAAAGTGTGTTTTCTCTATAAATAGGAGATGAAAACACCAGAAAGCATGACTGATACCAAACTAATTAATTTGTGAGAGATTTGGTGATTTATGATTGATTAAAATAGGAATTGGGATTACACTTTCTCATTATCCAATGATCTTGGAATGCTCTTGCAAAGTCATTATCAAGTTTCGCTTATTAATTAAAATTCATCCAAATTGTGCAGGTCACATTACACAAATTAGTCATATCGTTAAATTTTGGCAATATATTTTAAATAATTAAATAGTATTTAGCTATACAAAGTTGTGGCATTTTTGGCTTTAATAAAACTTAATTGCCTTCAAAAGTGGAAGATAAACAAACCGACTAATTAGGTGCCAATGATAAGGGCTTAGGTATGCCCTAGTAAAGGGACATGCACCTGTGAAGTAAGGATCATCCATATTAAGAATGTGGCTTCTACATTTATATGCCTAAACCAACTATTTAATAAAAAATATATTTTGTTCATATACTTCTAATGAAATTTCTTTTAATCATATCATATTGTGACTTAATAAATAGTGATATGATATATTAATTAATAATTAATTCATGAGAGAAATATAATAATTAATAACTTAAATTATGAGATGTATATTATAATTAATACATTAATATATCAAATTATTATTAATTAATTTTTAATTAAAATTAAAAATATATTTTAATTTTTAGTTATATATTTTTAAATATCTATTCTATATTATGAAATGATTTTAATAAAAAATAATTTTAATTTTTTATTAATATTTTATAATTTTTATTAATTTTAAATAAATTTATTTATTAATACATTTTATATTTCTTAGAAGACATTCTATGTGCAATTCAAAAAAAAATTAATTAATTAAAAATAAATTTATAATTCATTGCTATTTGATTAATATTTAATTTTATTTAATTAATTCAATTAATTTTTATATTTTATTAATATTTTATTTCTATATATTTAATATTAATATTTTAAATAACACATGAAAAATAATTATACTTTTTACCAAATTATAAATATTTGATTTTTTTATAAGAGTGAAAATCTCATTTTTCTAACTGGTGAATAAAATGGGTGATTCTTTAAATGAGAGAATAAAATTACAATTCCAAATCATTTTCATACCAAAAAAATCAAAATTTTTTATTTTGATTATGATTCCATACTTATTTTTTCTTAATGAACCAAACCACCTTAAAATTATTTCTCCATCATATAAAATTATTTCTTAATTACATCATTTGCATATGTTGCATAACAGTGACTTCATGTAAGCTATAGAGAAGTAGATGAGGGATTTGAATTATTGAATTAGATGATGCATTTGAATTATCGACATCATGATTTTCACAATTTATAATCTGATTCTTTTTTGGTAAAAAATTATTATTTTTTATTTAATTTTTGTGTTGTTGCAGTAATTATTTTTTAAGAAACAGGTGCTCTAATATGTAGGAAATGGGGCATAATCTATAATTTATTTTATTTTATGGTTCATTTCGTTGTGTATATTATTATCTTGAAAATAAAAATTTATATTATATATATATATAATTTAACTCTATTACTACCAATCCTTAATTTTGATGTTGCTTTTAAAATAGTAAAAAGAGAAAACAACTGTTTCTACTATATATGAGGTAATTGGTGGACCTGCAGATGGAATTACATTGTGGAAAAGACCCTATAGACTCCAAACATAGAGTTTAATTATTATTATTATTATTATTTATATAAAAAAAAAGACTTTGAAAAGAAAAATATATTTTAAAAAAAGTAATTAAAAAAATTATAATTAAAATAAATATAAAATTAATTTTACTTATTAAATTTATTAACTAAATTATCAGATTAATAATATTTAATCTAACAGTTATAATTAATATATCAGCGAGAAACACGTTTCACTCAAAATTAATATCAAGTCGTTTAATAATTTCGATTGTTAAAAAATCAAACAAAAACTCTTCTTCACATTTGAGAAACAAATAAATTTTTATAAAAAAAAATGAAAGATAATTTCAACAATCACAAATAAAAAATACACAAATAAATAAATAAAAATAAAAATAAAAATAAATAAATAAATGTAAGATTAAATTTTTATTCAAAATAAACATAAATAGAATAAAAAAAATAGAGAGAGTCAAAAAAAAAAAAAAAAAAAAAAAGAGACGGATAGAATTTAATTATTAATTATTGAGATTGATTAGGGTCTCTTTTTCTTAAAAGCAACTTGTTAACAGCCCACTAATTAATCTGGTGACTTACCCCTAACTAAATGCATGACCGACAATCTCTCGCAAAACTTTCTAAGCTTACAAGTATTAGACTTTTGGGGTTTAATTTAGATACTCTATGGTTATGATATTTACAAAACTACACAACCAAGATGTTACGTAATAACTAACAATAATGTACGACGAGGGATAAAAACAGCCAGTTGAGTTCAACACAAAGTAAACCAAGTTAAAGGATTATTCGTCCACGTGCTCATGGTACCCATTCAATTATTGGGCCCACTTTCTCCAAGCTCAAGATCCACTTAGCAAGGTATCAATTCGCTTTAATTCAATTTTTGATTTTTTCTCACCCATATGTAATTGTCAAATTAATAAAATAAAACAAAGCAATCCCCCTATTGCCAAGTAGTTAATAGATAATATATACATAGAAGACAGAAGATCAGGCAAAGTTCCTAACAGCAACAACAAAATCCACTATTGTTTAAAAATAATAATAATAATTGAAATTTCGAAATCTCCCAAATAACATGCGGTTTTTATTGCTATGAAGTAAACTGTTTCTTATTAAACAAGAAACAGATGTCAATATCTACCGTTAGAAACTTTTGCAAAAAGAAAGGTCGTTTTGTGTGTGCTTTTAACTAATTTGAAAGATTTAGAATTAATAGCGCCCACTGTTTTAGAATGTTTGAATTTTAGATAAAGAAATACGTGATTACTTGTAATATTATATTTTAAATATTTAATTTGAAATATTTAACATACTGCTTTTAATTAGTATATATATAGGGTTATACTAGAGTTTAATTAATTAATTGATTCTTGTCCATTGAATTTACTATAAAAGTTCATAATCTGTTAGGCTTATATTAAAATATATATTAGGGTTATTTAATATACCCAATAATCTTTTCTTATATTATATATATAACACTTTTCAAAAGATAAATAATATAATAATTAAAACAAAATATTAAATCATCATATCACAAAAAGATTCATTATTCAAAATATAAATTCTTTAAATATATTATCAATTTTAGAAACAAATTAAATTGAAGCAAATAAATTAAACATATTTGAATAATAAGTATATCAATATAGAGTTTTACAATTTAACTAAATTCAATCAAAATGAACATTTTCACTTGCAAATGAACTATTTATTTAACTGAAAGAAAATATAATAGTCTCCCACAATCCAGAGCTATAGAGGAATTATTTATCAAGTAGATCATCCTCATCAGAAGTCCAGTTCAGCTCTGCTTCTTCATTTTCGTCATTTTCTATAAGTTATCAAATATGTATTTCATATGAATTCAATCATTTGTATAACTCTTTAAAGTGTCTAATTCATCCAAAAGAATTTAGCACAATACCACAATGACTGAAAATAATGATATATTAATGCCACCAACAATACATTAATGTCAATAATAGTACGTATCAATATCAAAAATAAGCATAAATATCAAGTTCTTTTATAAGAACAAGATCTAAATAGTTTATTTTTCAAAAGAACCATTTTATGTTTTTATGTGGAATGTTATAATTATTAAATTCAAATCTAGTTAAGTTATATCATCAAGTATGAAATGATACAACCGCTCAAGACATAATATCCAGATGGAGATAAATGATCTCATTAAATGTGGAATAAGACAATTTGCCCAAAAAGATATATCATATCAAATGTGGAATGATATATTAACAACTGTAAGTATCAAAACATTATCAAGTGCTTATCTTAATCACCAAAGAGAGATTCGAAAATTCAAAATAACACAGATGTAGGTTAATGTCTATATCATATAATTTTTAGCCCCATTTTTCTCACAATTTTGAATATTCGATTTTTGTTCAAATCTTTTGTGAGTGCATCTACAATATTATCCTTCGATTGCATATCAATCAAAGTGATAATATCTTATTCTATAAGATAATTCAGCGTTGTATATCTCAGTCTAATATGTCTCCTCTTACCATTAAATAATGAGCTTTTCGTTACTGAAATTATAGCTTAATTATCATAAAATAAACTTAAAATATAAATATTTATATAAGTTAATAGAATATTCAGAATCAAATCACTTATTCATTAAAAGTAATAATTCTGATTATAGCTGATAGTTCCGAAACAGATGTCAATATCTACCGTTAGAAACTTTTGAAAAAGAAAGGTCGATTTGTGTGTACTTTTAACTAATTTGAAAGATTTAGAATTAATAGCGCCCACTGTTTTAGAATTAGTTCTTTTCTAAACTAACTATTTGGCTCCAACCAGCTCTTTTCTTTACAGCTTAGAATTAGTTCAAGTCTCAATCTTTTATTTTTATTATAAAATAATTTCTGAATATACGATAAATCATAAAATTTATATAAAACATTTTAAAATTCAATTTTGAAACATTTTAATTGAGTTTTTTTTATAAGTAGTAAATTGGTTCTTATTTTTAATCAAGCTTTTTTTTTATATACAAAATCTATTTTAACAGAACCCTGTATTAACTATAAACTTGATCAAAACTCATTTATTTTAACTTCATTTGCAACCCATTACTTTAAATTTACATGAAATTTGAAATAATATGAACTTTTTGAGAAACTAACCCATATGAGTTAATTGGCCTAACTCATTACCCAAATTTAATATGTTTCTACTTAATCTGAAATAAAATCCACCTTATTTGAAATACATCAATAAAAATATATTTAATAAAAACTTTTATTTATAAATTAATATAATTCAATCCAATTAAAAATTCACTTAAATTTGACTCTAAAACATTCCTTGCTTCAACATATTTTTATAATTCGATAGTTCCTCATAATTTTTTCTACATGTGTTTCAGCATTGCTATAATTTTTAAATGTGGTTCTGAACCTGTCTATGAATAAGATAGTTATGATATATATTTTTTTCCACCCACACATATTGTTTCCAAGACGCTTTTCGATCATCCGAATTTTATGACCCACCATGTATTTTTCATGCTATAAAACATTTGATCGTTTCGGGATTTTTTCATTATGATTTATGATCCATTTATTTCACGTGTTATAGGTTCTATTAATAATTAATATAGAGGCATAATTAGGAAGATATATTGGAATTCCACTTCTTTTCTTTATGGGGAATTTTCAGACAATAATTGCAATATGACAAGCTGAAAAAGAGTAGAATTAATTGAATCAAATTAAATTAAAATTTTTATTTTTTTTAAATAATAATTAAATTGAATTGAAATTAAAAAATAATTAAACATAGCCAAACTGAATTTAATATTTTTAATTTTATTATCAATTATAATAAAATTAATCAAATAATTATAATTTAATTAAATATCATTAATTAATATATTTATTAATATAAAAATAAAATAATAAAATATTTATTATAAATGTTATATTATTGCTAAAATTTATAATTTATATATTAATAAATAAAATTTCGATAAATTCCGCTTCTAATTTTAAGGTAACTATAAAACATATAATTTTTAAAATAAATAATTAAATTGAATAAAAAATTAGATTCGATTTTTCAGTTATACTGAATAGTGCACACCCTGAGTAGAAGTGGACCCTATGTTTTATTTTGTGCATTACTATTAGTTAGTAACTTAGTCAAATTGGTGAGATTAGAACAAGTAGCTAATATATCTTAATTAATAATATATGATAGGTTGTTATTTCCAAACCTAATTAACTCCATGCTTAGAAATAATACAAAGTAATTAGATATTTGTAGTTAAAGATAGGTAAGAAATTATTTTAGCTATGGCTTGAAGCCATTAGAAATTTGTGTGTTATAAACATAAGTCGTCAACCACAAACTTTGCCTAAAAATATAAAGAGAATTAAGCTCAGTCACCTTTAAAAAGGAGGTGTGGCGGCGCCCAGAAACTAAATTGTAGGCTAATTGAATGTATTGTAGGTGTTGCTATCGACTTTCAACTACTCAGACCCCTCTTTACAACTGCCCTAATTTATATTTCAAATAATAACTCTAAATAAATAAAGCAATTTGTCTTTACTTGTATCAGTAAACCCAATTATTAAGCTCCTTATATTAAAATTGGCCCAAAAAAAATAAAAAGAATAATCACAATCCAACATTATTCTTATTTTTCTCGATAAGTTAATACTAGTTAATTTTCATAGATTATATAGTAAAAAATAAAGTATTTATGATAGAATTAAAAAATTAATTAAATAAAGAAAACCCTTGTAGGAAAATATTCAAGATTTAAACTTGATTAATAGTACGTATGACATTATTATTTAACTTAAATTATTATTTGACATCTATTTGAGCTATTATATTGATTAAAAAATAATATTCTGAAAATATTAAATGAAGGCGATTATTTTTTTTAAAAATAAATTTCATATATTTTAATTATAAAAACTTTTTAAAAACAAATAAAATTATCATTTTTAATTTTTTTTAATAATATTTTAAATGATAATTTTTTTTTAAAAAAATAATTTTTAACATAAGTGCTAATTAAACTATTCAATAGTTTTAAAAAAATGTTGGACTTGAGTTATGGATTCAAATATTTATCCATGTAATCCAAAAATTTTTCTTTTAAAAAAATCATCAGATAAATTTTTTCTGTTAATTAATGAAATTTTTTTCAGCTAAAATGGTTCCCCGAAAACCTACATTTTATTATTATATTTTAAATATAGATTTATTTTCTAGTTGTTAACAAATTTTAATTTCAATATCAAATAGATTTTAATAAAATAGAGCAAAAATATATTTTCAACTAAATAAATTAATCCTTCAAATTGAGCCTAGTTAGCTAATAGTCTCCCTTTCTCTCCCATCCACATAATAATATTTTCATTTCGCTACTCACACAAACAACATCATAATAATAACCATGCATCTTAATTCCCCTCTTCTTTTATAAACTCCTCTACTCTTTCTCTTTCTCCATAACTCAAACCAAAATCTCCAAATCCTTTCCCCCCTTCTCTCTTTCTCTCTCCCTCAAATGGTAATAATGGGTGCCCGTATACATTTGGACATCAAAAAATGCTGCACCGAGGGTCGATCAAATCAGACGGTGGCTGCAGACTTAGATGGGACACTTCTTGTATCAACAAGTGCTTTTCCTTATTTTTTGCTTGTTGCTCTTGAAGCTGGGAGCTTAATAAGAGCTCTAATTCTATTATTTTCTGTTCCTTTTGTATACTTTACCTACTTATTCTTATCAGAGACAATGGCTATCAAAATCTTTATATTCATTACCTTTGCAGGACTTAAAATAAGAGATATTGAACTTGTTTCGCAGTCGGTCTTGCCTAAATTTTATGCAGATGATGTTCACCCAGATTCTTGGAAAGTTTTCAATTCTTTCGGGAAAAGGTACATAGTTACTGCTAATCCCAGAATTATGGTTGAACCATTTGTCAAGACATTTTTAGGAGCCGACAAAGTTCTTGGAACTGAATTACAAGTTACAAAATCCGGAAGAGTAACTGGGTTTGTCAAGAAACCTGGAATTCTTGTTGGAAAACATAAAAGAGATGCAATCTTGAAAGAATTCGGGACCAATTTGCCAGATTTAGGCCTTGGAGACAGAGAAACTGACATTGATTTTATGGCCATATGCAAGGTTAGATCTCACGAAGCTAGTATATATAATTAATTCTTTGTTTGTTTTTCAAAATAAATTATCTTCTTTTGGAGCTTGTTAATGCAGTTTTGAATCTTGTGTGAGCTGTTCTTATCTCAAAATAACAAGTTCAGGGTCCCAACTGTCTCTTATATTTATTTTAGGCTTGGTTCTTGGTGAGAATTTTTATGGCAATAATATTTTGATCATGAACTCTCTCTCTTATTTTGTGTCATCTTGCTGCTTTTTATTTTAATTAATTAATTTTTTATTAATTTAACTTTAATCCTGATTTAAACATAATTTTAAAAATAATTTTAAACCACTAAATTAAATTTTTTAATAATATTCTCCTAAAAAAATCCATATTATCATTTGCGAACGGTTTCTATTTTTTTGAGCTGTTTATTATCGCTTTCCCTCTTTATTTATTTTTCTTAATTAATTAAAAAGTATTTAATTTAATTAATAATATTGAAGCCCAAATATTTGTCAAAGTAGTATTAGAAAAGCCTACCATACATTCTTCACGTCTTAACGATCCCAACCTGTAATGATGGACCCATGTAAAATATATGAATACCTCTTCCTTAAATATATTTTGATCCAATAAGCAATATCCTCGTGATTCCCATAAACATTTTTTATGTCAAAAGATTTAATAAAAAAAAATAAGTACTATATGATGTTCATTGAAAATTGCAAGAGCTGGGTCTACTTTTATTTAATTAACCAAGCATATCATGATATCTATTATCTTTTGTTGTTGAATTGCAGGAAGCATACATGGTGCCAAGAACCAAATGTGAGCCGTTACCAAGAAACAAGCTTCTAAGCCCTGTAATATTTCATGAAGGAAGATTAGTTCAAAGACCTACACCACTAGTTGCTCTCTTTACCTTTTTATGGCTACCAATTGGTTTTATTCTTTCAATTCTTAGGGTATACACGAATATCCCATTACCTGAAAGAATAGCTTGGTACAATTACAAGCTCCTTGGAATTAAGGTCACAGTTAAGGGTACTCCTCCACCACCTCCAAGAAAAGGCCAAAGTGGAGTCCTATTAGTATGCAACCATCGCACAGTTTTAGACCCTATAGTAACAGCAGTGGCACTGAAAAGAAAAATAAGTTGTGTCACCTATAGTATAAGTAAATTTTCTGAAATAATTTCACCAATTAAAGCTGTGGCTTTATCTAGGGAAAGAGAAAAAGATGCTGCTGATATTAAGAGATTATTAGAGGAAGGTGATTTAGTGATTTGCCCTGAAGGAACTACCGGTAGAGAGCCTTTTCTTTTGAGATTTAGTGCTCTTTTTGCTGAACTTACTGATAGAATTGTGCCTGTTGCTATTAATACCAAGCAAACTGTTTTCTATGGTACGACGGTCCGAGGGCATAAATTATTAGATCCTTATTTTGTGTTCATGAATCCAATGCCTACTTTTGAAATCACTTTCTTAAATCAATTGCCTACAGAACTCACTTGCAAAGGAGGAAAATCGGCAATTGAAGTTGCCAATTATATACAGAGAGTTCTTGGTGGAACTTTGGGATTTGAGTGTACTAATTTCACTAGAAAGGATAAGTATGCTATGCTTGCTGGCACAGACGGTCGCGTTCCGTCCAAGAAGGAAAAGGAAAATGAAAAACAAGAAGCATAATCGCAAATTTTATGATTAATTAAGTTATTGTTTTTTATCATATGTTTGAAACTTTATGATAAAAATAAACATGATTGATCTTTCATTATGTTTAGTAGTATAAATTAAAATAACCCTTTTTCTTCCTATGTATATTTTGTCATTTTTAATTCTTTTTTATATATATATAATTAAATATTTATATACGTTAGTCCGGATATTTTAAATGTAAATGTAATCTAATTAAAAAAAAAATGCATTTTATATGTAGAGGTAATGGTGATTGTGGCCGTAGATGCCGCCTGATTGAGGCCACAAAAGGTGGTGGTTGGTGAGATGTTATGAAGGATACAATTGAGATGACGTTGATAAAACAGCCTTTATTGCATTGGTTATAAATGACTAGTCAGTTACATCTTAATTATGACATTTAGCTTTATATAGTTTGGTAATTTATTGAGGAAACAAACCACTGAAACCCCATTTTTGGAAATTTATTGACATGTTTAGGCTATCTCCAATACAGCGGTAAAATGGTGTAAAACACCAAAATAAAGCTGAAATTATATTTCATTGGAACACTATTTTTCAAAACAAATTAGGGTTATATTATAGTACAACACTAAATTTTGCGTTATACTAACATAACGCTACATTCTTTTTTTTTTTAATTGGTTTTATTATTTGAAAAAAAAACTCTATTTTTTTAAATTCATTAATGTTAACCTATAATAAATTTATTTAAAAAATAAATTTTTTTTAATCCTACATTTTTAATATTTGAAATAATATAAATTATAAATGATAATAACAAAATATCAAACATTTATATTTACATTAATTAAAATTATATAAACGTTCCAAAAACTTTCATAAGTAAAATTACATTAAAAATTATTTGCATTTGTGTTAAAATTTAATTATAATTGTAATGTTTGATTCATAATTATTTTATTATTATAATTTTATTTTAAAATAATATATTAATAGTAAATAAGTTATTCTAGTTAATAAATTATAATATTTTAATTTATTAATTTCTAACACTTTGTTAAATTAATTAATATATTTTTTGACTAAAATATTAAATAAATTTATTTATAAAAAATTAGTGAAATATATAAAATAATAATGAATTATTACAAAGTTGTAATAAAAATAGATATCAATAAATATTTTTTTTGTGTTGAAAATAATATTATATTTAAATAAAATTATTATTTAATGTGATATTTATTATTTAATTATAAGTTTAACACTAAAATGGTGTTATGAATTAGAGATCACCTTAGTTCATTAACTATTACAGATACACAGTACCTAAAAATAATTAGTTAGCTTAATCCAAATACTTGATTAATAATGTAAGATTTCATTAAGTATAAATAAATTATAATGGAAGGTTTCGTATTTAAATTTTTACTATATTAAATTTTTTTATATCAATATTAATCGCAAAGTGCAAATGAAAACTAACTTAATACCATCTATATATAAAAACAGCTTGTGAATTGAAAATAATAATTATAATAAATAATTAGTTAGCTTATGCTAGTTGTGACTTTTCCTTAGCTTTCTTGCTTTCCAAACACTGGTTATGACTAATAGATGAGCAGGTCATAACATTAAGATAAATTTTTTTCTTTTTAATTTAATTTAATTCAAATAAAATTTTTACTTAGAAATTTTATTACTTTTAAAATAACTTCGCTGCCACCAAAATAAAAGCATATTAAATAAAAGGGAGTGGTTAAATATACTTCAAAATTTTTAAATATATGGAATTTATCTTTTTGGATGTAATAAAATTATTATAATATCCTCCAGAATATTTTCCTTAATAAAAATTTATTAACATTAACTTTTTTTCCTAATTAAAAAATATGAACTATCTTAATTCAGGTAAAGGTATAAATTATCTTAAAAAATTTTAAAAATAAAGAATAATAATTTAGTTTATGCAATTATTTTATTTTCTAATTGTATGATTTCCTCACAGATGAGATTGGATGGATTTGGAATTCAAATTTCCTATATTAAGTGTTGATAGAATTATTAATTAAATTGTTGTTAAAGAAAAGATAATTATCTTTGTTATATTCCTTCCACCCAAAAAACTACAGACTCATCACCTTTCTTTTTTAGTTATTCCAAATAATAATATGCTTTCCTTTTTAAAAGATACTTAATCTATTAATTTTCTAATATGTATTTGATTATATGCATATGTATATTGGAGTAATTTAGAGTAATTAATAACTTTATCTACATTAATTTTATAATTATTAAAATAACTAATACTCAATTATAAAAATATATTAATATTTTTCCGTTGAAAAAAATAAATAAATAATTACATTAATTAAAATATATTATTACTTATTAATTTTAATATATGAAATAAAATTATATATTTAAGCTATATAAGAATTTTCCAAACAATACATCAACCTTTCATCTTTCAAGATATTTAGTTAAATATATTTGCCTCATCTATCATATTGATATTTGAAGTGTCTCCATCATCATAATCAGTATTGAAAGGTAGGGCCCAAGCTTTGTAAAAATTTAATTTTTCGTTTATAATTTTTTTTTATATAAATACACATATTAGTGCTTTAAATTTCTTAAATTTTTATTTATTATATATATATTTCATACATTTTCTATTAAAAAATATTATGCTTAATTATTAAATTTTCTTAAATTTTATTTATTGCTTATACTTAATATATATTTTAATATTATAATAAACAAAAATTTAAAATTATTCATGTTAATTTTTTTTTTATTTTTAAGATGTGTTTGAATTTCTAACTATAAAATTTAATTATCGTTTAAAAATAAACACATCAATAATTAAGAAATTATTAAAAATTTAAATAAATATTAATTATTTATTTATCTAAAAATTTAATAATAAATAGAAATTATGATTAATAATTAAAATTTTTATTAATTAAAAAAAATTATTTTAAATTGATAATTATCAAGGTTAATTAATGGCACCGGAGGCATTGGGCTTTTGAATTAAATGCTACAACACAATTCATAACAAATAAGTAATGTCCACTGTTGCCAAAGTGTCAATTCGGCTCAAATAGCAAAGCTAGCAGTACTGTATATAATCTGTGCATTAGCAGTAAATATAGGAAAATACTTGTGTAGGGATTTAGTTTAAATATTTAAAGTTAATAATGATATATTTTATTAATGTAATTTTTTTATTTAATAAAAAAATTAATATTATTTTTAACTTATATGTTATTTTTTATTAAATGGATATATATATTTAATATAAACAAATATTTTTCAGTAAATACATACTTTCAATAGTAGTAACCCTATGATACTCTATATAATACTAAATTGCCTTCTTATATATATACTCTCTTGAAAAGTAAATAAATAGTAATAATAACCCAATAATCCACAAGTTCTTGAAATAATGTTGAAAAATAAGTCAATAACTACATTTTTGGGCCAGTAATTAGAAGAAGTCAACTTCATTGACCTAATTTTAGGATTAAATGGTCCCTCTACAGTGTGATGATGGCCCACCCTATTGAAAGAGAGCCCATGCGGGTGACAGGCTGTTTTTGTACTTGCTAGTTGTTGCTATGCCGTTTTGCTGCCCATGTGGCATTGCCTCGCTCTTCTTCACTGGCCTCGACTAGTGCAGATGTTGGACACATTTAATGCTACTAATTAAACTCTTTTACACTTTTGATACTCTTTCCATCTTTATTTTTATTTTTATACAAATTAAAATAATTAATTAATTTAATTAAAATAATAATTTTTATTTTATATTTTTCACAAATATATTTTATTTATATTATTAAATACTCACTCTGTCATAAATAAAAAAAATTAATTTTATGCGTAAATTAAAAAATTTAATTATTTTTAATATATTATATTAATTTTATCACTTTTTTTTTAAATATCTTTAATTAAAATACTCTTATTATATAATTTTTAATATTTTTTTATTTTTTAATATTAATAATAATTAAATCATTTATCTTAATTTTCTATCATAATACTTTTATATGTAAATATTAAAAGATTATTTTATTAAATTTATAATTTTAATATAAAAAAAATAAAAATATAATTATATATGTGTTGATATTGATGGGAAATAATAAAAGATATATTTGATAATTACCTACTAAATTAATAACTAAAAAATGAAAGTGAATTATAATTTGGAATAGACAAAAAAAAAAAAGATTATCTTATCGGAATAATTATATTAGAAATAATTATTATTTAATACTTATTTTACAAACAAATAAAATATTATTATTAATAAAATTTTATTTAATATTAAATCTCACTGCATATAAAATTTTAATAAAAAAAAATAACAATATAATAAATAACATTTTTTACTAAAATTAATATGTATCATTTTTTAGTCAAATATTTATATTTCTAACATATATTTTTTTTAATATAATAAAATTAATTAATTGTGTGTTAATAAAAATATAATGTGATAAAATATTAAATAAAAATATATTAATAAATTAATATATCAACTATAATTTAAAAAAAATAAATTATAATTTTACACCAACAAAAAGAAAAATGACCCTATTTACGAAGAAAGTAATTATTATTAAAAACAAGAGTTAACTCCTGCAACATTGCATTTTATGAAATATAAACACAAAAATAGTCAATTTATATATAAACTCTGAATTTAATAGTATCAAGTTAAAATTTAATTTTTTAACATTAAAATCAATGTGATATTATGAGTTTTGAATTAAATTTTATGATTTTAAAATTTATTTATTTTAATATTTATAGTTCACAGTATAATTTTTTTATATTTTATAAAAATTATTAAAGATTATTTATTTTTAAAATAATGTAAAACATAAAATTTTAATTAATTATAAATTATAATTAAATGGTATCAATAATTATTATTTATGTGTTAATATACATACGTAAATGGGTAACAAGTTTATTGCTAATATATATTATATTATTATTAATTATTATTGATATTTAAAATAGGAATTAAGTTTTAAGATATAAAATTTAGACAAATAACTTATCAAATTATTATTTTATCGAAGTTATTTTTATGAATATATCTTAATAACAAAAAATATTTTTGAAAATAAAATAATTTGAGTTTTATAATTAACATTGTATTAAAAAGTTTAAATATGATATTTTAATATGCATTTTAAATTTTATTTTATATAATTTATAAAATCTTGCAATTTTATAAGTCGATTTTATAATCCAAATTTATAAATTATTTTTTAATTCTAAATTAAATATATGAGCTTAACAACCTTACTTCTAATTCTAACTTTTTGGAAATTACCTACCCATTATAAGTGAGTTAAATCCTTTTTAATTGATGTGAAATTGAGTATTTTTACGGTAATTAAAGGGTTGAAGTTTTGAGAAATGGAATTCAGTCTTCATTAGTATTAAACAGTACAATTAAGGGATTGGATGCTACAATGATTAAACTAAATCTCGTAGGAGGTTGAAAATATAATATAGAGCTTTAGCTCATTATTATTGCTCTTGGATACTACAATCAAGTCCTTGCATTTAAAGGGTTAGAGACTAAAGAAATGGCATTAATTTCTATATTCAAGGTTGAAAACTTTCTTTAATTGATTTAAGAATGGACATCGCAAATTATAGTTAAAGAGGTTGAAGACGAGAATTTGAAGTTAATTAAGTCCCATAGTCAAGGGCACCAATTAATTCTTAATTATCAATAACATTAAATACTAACTAACAAATACTAAATTATCAATACTTCTGTATTTGAATTGTTAAATAATAATTACATCAGATCATTTATCATTCAAAGAGAGTGATAAATAAATTGATAAATAAATCAAATTAATTATTATTTGAAGAAAAATATTAAAATATAAAAATTTCACATTAAAAAATAATTAAATTATAAAGAGTATATATAAGTTTAAAATATAATTAATTAATAGTTGATTTTAACTTTTAACTATGATTAGATTTTAACTCATCTTCCAATATATATTTATTTTTTATTAACATAATCTCATTTTATTTATCTTTTAAATTCATTATTGAAAATTTAATATAATATCATAATAGAAAAAAAAAATATATGTTTATCAAGTGGCAATTGAACTTAAAAAAAAATTATCCAATTATCATTTGATGGAAGTATTAAGACATAAAAATAATTTAATAAACAAAGAATAATTTAAGAAAGAATAATGAGAAATTAAGAGTGATAATAGATTTTCATATTAATTAAATATAAAATATTAAATGAGTTTATATATAATTGAATTATCCAATTTTAATAGCTAACTTTTGAGATTACCACTCCTCCCAGTATTATATAACTTTCAATATTTCTAACATATTATTATTTTAAATAAAAAATATATAAATAAAAAATTATTATATATTTTATATAAATAATAATTATTATTATTATAATATTTTTATATTATAAGTTAAAGCATTTAATGAAAAAAAAGAATTATAAAAAAATATAACAATCAAAACAATTAAAATATATATAAAATATTATTTTATTCTCTTTATTTATTTTTTTATTTAATTTTGTTAAATAAGTATATATATTTCTAATATCAGGAAATTAAATTTTCTAGATTAGCAGTAAATTTGAGGGTTAATTACGATTTTCTCTTATAGAATCACCTAATACACTAACTCTCATTGATATTTTTAAAATATATTAACTCCATCTGACGGATGTCATAATAAATTAATAGATTATTTCGTTAAATTTTTATATATTTTACCGTTAGTCAATATTAAAATGATCAATAAAGATAGTGAAAATACATTAATACCCTTACCCTTTATTTTTAGTTAATTAAATTATATTTTTATTTTTATTTTTTTTTCAGTTAAAAAATTTATTTTCAAATTTTTTGATAAATTTGAAAATAAAAAATAACAAATAAAAATATTTTTTTATTTTATTTTAAAAAAATTAAAAATAACAAATAACAAATAGAAAATATTTTTAAAAAAATATTTTTATTTTCAAATTTGTCAAAAATATAAAAATTAATTTTTTATTTGTATTAAAAAATTTAAGAAAAAAATTAAATTTATTCTTAAATTATTTTTTTAAAATAAAAATATGAAATATTTTTATTTTTTATTTATTTTTAAAATTGTCAAAAAATCCAAAAATATTTTTTAAAATAAAAAAAGAATTTAATTAACTAAAAATAAAAGATAATGATATTTTTATTTTTTTATTATTTTTATTAATTATTTTAATGTTGATTAACTAAAAACTAAATAAATATTAGACGAAATGATCTAATAATATATTATGACGTCTGTCAATAAAAAATTAATATATTTTTAAAAGAATTACATTAGAGAAATAATTTATCTGTTGAAAAATCATAATTAACCCTAAATTTAATATACCATGACAGTAATACTGTGGGTCCTTTATCAAATTCAATTTTTAGGGTATTTATTGTTGAGAACATGGGCTTGTTCTATGGATTTGATTTGTAAAATATTTAAATTAATTTTAATTAAGTCGATTTCGGATATGAATAAATTAAATTAAATTTAAATATTATGATATTTAATTTATATAAATTATAAATTTAATTAAATATTTTCATTTATATTATTTTAAATGTATAACATTTAAAAAATATATATTAATTTATATTTACATTTACATCTAAATTTCAATTTCAATTTATTCAATTTTGCATGACTTTTATTTCTATTTTAAATTAGTTTAAAATTGAGGATGAAATAGTTAAATATATTAAATTATATATTTATTTATGTAAAACTATATTTAGATGTGTAACTTTATTTTAAAGTTAATAAATAAAGCCATCAAAACTTTCAATGTTGATAAAGTAAAATCAAGTTGAATTAAATAATTTCATCTATTTCATTGAATTAAATATTAAAGTTCAAATTTTCTAATTAAATCAAATTCGAGTTTTAACTGTGGAGTATACAAGAAAATGAAGTTAGGCCTAAGTAAGCCCATTTAAACTTTCTTGGTGTCTACCACTAGATTCAATTTTGGGCTATAATTCATCAACACCTACAACTTTCTTCTGAAGCCCGCACTATACAGATCATTGGCCCACTTTTACTTCGATTCCTATTTTTAGTTATTAAGGAGCGTCCTAAATCATTTGGGACTGTTAATAATATATTTATAATTTTTTTTTCAATTAAACAAAATGTTAATTGGCAGAACTAGAAATGACACATAATATTCTTAGAGATTTTTTGAAAAAATAATTTTTTTTAATATTAAGGAGAGAAATTAATTATAATTATATTATTCAAATAAATATTCACTTATTATTAAATTATGTTTTGGTATAAAAATAAATTTAAAAATAAGTTTAATATGGATAGAAATTAAACATTTAATAATAATAAAAAAAAAACAGACGGTAAAATCTTTAATTTATCTTTACCATTTAAAAAAAAAATTCTGTATTTATTTGTTAGTTAAATTTTCCAACAAAATCATTATGCTACTAAGTTGTTCCGTAGACCAACCAGTAACCAATTTGTTCAGATAGTCAACTAAACAGAAACTAGGGCAAAATTTCCTCTTTCAATTTCATTGATGGAGTACCAATTTCCAAATCCTGCTGATCGTATCAAGCTCAATGTCGGAGGCAAGCTCTTTGAAACCACCATCTCCACGCTCCAGTCCGGCGGTTCAGATTCTCTTTTAGCCGCTCTCTCCACCCGCCCCTCTCAAGACCCTGTTTTTATTGACCGTGACCCCGAAATCTTCTCCGTTCTCCTCTCTATTCTCCGCTCTGATCGCTTACCCTCTACTGCTCAGCGCTTCTCCAAGCAAGAGCTCGCCGATGAGGCTACTTACTATGGAATCGAGTCTCAGCTCCGATTGGCTATGTCTCCGCCTCCTCTTTCCGGTATCGATGCATCTATTACTGCTACCATCCGCCCTGCCTCCGATGGTTTTCCTTCTACTTTTACTGCTGCAGCTGACGATGGCTCCGTCTGGATCGCACACGGAGGGCAAATTTCAGCTTATGATTGGAACCTCAGTCACTCGAGCACTATCCGTACCCACCTTGAGGATATCACCGCAATCCGCCGAATCTTGCCTGAAGTTGCGGCTGTTGGATCCAATTTAGATGCTGGACTCCATTTCTATGATTTTTGTAGCGCTAGTCACATTGGGTCAATTCACTGGACTGACTCCTCCGATCCGAGAATCTATAAAGCCCGAGTAACTTCAATTGCTGATTCACCGAATCAAGTTTTTGCTTCTTTCGATTGTCAGCACAGAGAGAATTGCATATTAGTAATAGACAAATCGACCCTTCAGATTGGCTCGGAGATTGCTAGACAATCTGGGAGCTCGGCGAAGCATATGGTTCCGGGGAAACTGACGTGGCTGCCGGATACTGGTATGTTAATTGGAACGGCGGTCACCAGTGGAGCATTTGGGTACACGGGATATATCAGAATATGGGACCCAAGGGCTAATACAGTGGTTTGGGAGACCAACGAGCCAGGTTCTGGCCGGAGCAGCAGATTTGGTGACTCTTTCGCTGACGTTGATGTCGATGTAGAGAATTCGACTCTGTTCAAGATATGTTCCAAGTCTGGAGATTTGGCAATGGCAGATTTACGTAATTTAGGGGATGATCCGTGGGTCTATATGCAAGATAAAAACCCGAGTATGAGATTCACTGGGGGAGCAGTAGATAGTGTAATACGTTGCTATAAGAGTCAAGTTTTTGTGGGAAGAGAAGGGTCTCTGGAGGTGTGGTCTAAGGTGGTTGAGACAGAAAATGAAATAGAAAGAGATAATTTGATAGGTGAAGAGTTGTATAGAAGGAATTTTGTGGATAAAGTAGAGGATTCAGAGAGAGGGATAATTAAGAAAATTGAAGGAGGTGGAAGTAGGCTATTTGTTAGTAGAGAAAATGTTGAGGGTATTGAGGTGTGGGAAAGTTCTCATTTTTCTGCTGCAACTTCAGTTTCTTGACCTCCAAGATGCATCATTATCATTTCTTAATGAGTTTGTTGTAAATTATTGAAGGTGAAAACTTTTGGTTGTAATGGTGTTGTCTTTTTGAAATTTTAGGCCAGTGATAAGCTTAGTAGTTAATACAGCACATTTGAAATTGAACCATCCTTGTTGAGACCGGTTTTGATTGAAGTTCTATAAATTATTTTTCATTAACTCATGCAGGATTCTTATATAGTTTCCCGTATTTAAGTGGGCTTTTTACTTGATAACTCTTAGAAATTTCATCAGCTGTTTTGTAAAATATGTACCTTCTCTCTCTGAATTCAACTTTCTATGCAAGCAAATGTTTCCAGTCATCAAGTATTTTTAGCTTTGATCTCCTCCAAGCTTAATCCCCAGATTTCTTGAGGAGATAAATGTTTAATCTTTCATAATAACTGGGCTTCTAAAATTTCGAGGCTTGAAGTTCCTATATGGGTTAAGATCAATATGCAATTCGTTTTTTCTTATGTTCTATGGATATGTTACTATATTTTTGTTGATTAAATTTTTTTTCTGGGACTTGTTAATATCATGATCTTTGTTTTCCAGATTGCTGTCATGATAGACAGGCATGGATTGATCAAATTACAGGTAACAATATTTTGCCAGTTCTAGCATACTGAATGTTTTTGCCAATTTTTTGTTGTTACTAATCTAAGTAAGAACAATGCACATCGAGCATCTTATTTTTTTTACTTTATATTACAGTTTACAAATTTAATTATTTTGTTAAGCAGTGTAGTGTTTTCGTTTAAGATTCCACACACTCCCCCATTGAACATATCTTACAGAAACTTGGATATTATTGCCGAGAAAGTTATAGTTTCTTTTATTTGTTTGATCTAAATGAAGATGATCTTGTGGGAATGTCCATTAACACCTACTAAGCAAGCTAACAATGTTTTGGTATTGTTTCAATTATTTTTATTTTTATTTATTTATTATTTTTTTTTTTTACAGTTGGAGCAGAATACAAGAAAATGGAGTGGGTATCATTAGAAGTGGGTAATAATACAGGCTACAAATTGCACTAAGGCTTGTCCCAAGTGCAAGCTAAGGATTGAAAAAAAAAAAAAAAAAATTGGTGGTTTGCATATGACATGCCCTGAACCTTATGGTTTCCAATTTGCTGGGTATGCCTTAATGAGTGGTCTTGTAAACACATTTTTATTGGTTTCATCTGTCTTGTGATGAAGTTGAATCTAGTAAACATTCAATGAAGAAACAGATTGAGCGATTCAATCATTACCATTTACACTTGCTTAACTAGCAATCATAGTGGCGAAAAGCTCTGGGAGATTTACAAGAAGTGAAGGACAAGCGTATAGGGCAGTTATGCACATTCTTGGTGAATACGAAGGTCAGCTCAACTTCTTAATTGAGGCCTGACAGCTGATAGTTGATTGCAGGCGAGTACTGAAATGGATCTTTGCATATGGGTACTTTTAAGTGACAAAAGAAAAAGTCCTAGGGAGAGCTTTTTGAGCACTTGCAATGTCAAGCAGTGTCTGCATTGGACAGGCTTCATAATCTTGCAATGAGAGGAGAAGAGCCATTCCTTAAATTTGATGATCCATCAATTGAATTCCAAGAATTCCGTGTAAACTTCGCTGAACTTGCTCAAGTGACTGGGAATTACATCGATAATTTGCTTAAAGCTTTATAGAATGGAATATCAGATGTGAAATGTAAGGGTATGCGGCCAAGATCTTCTATTGGTCGTGTCTGTATAGATTAAAAATTTAGAATTATCATCAGTTATGTGTTATAATTTAAAACCTTGCAATTTAAAGTTGAATAAAAGATCTTAATTAATTCATATTCTATTAAATTTTTTTAAATTTCAATATTTTTTCATGAAATCTTGTAAGTATTGACATAAAATATTTATCAAGTACATCAAATTTATAAATTCAAAGGTAAACTTCTAATAATTTTAAATAAGTATTATATTGTTAAATAAATTTATCTCTTAAATTATATATTTTTTATCAATAGTAATAAGAACTCTATATAAAAAGTAAATGGGTAAATTATTATTTATTTTTTTAAAAGTTTTTTTTTTTAGTTTTATTTTTTTAAAGTTAAATAACATTTATGGTTAGAACTTCTATTTTGGTCCTTATAATTCAATTTAATCAATATATTAATCATTTTTGTGAAGATTTTTTAAGATTTTATATTGAAACTAATTTAAGAATTAAAAGTAATAATAATTTCAAAATATTGATTAAAATGTTAATTAAATTACAATAAATTATAGAAGTAATATGGTAATTTAACTGAATTCAAAGGTGTATAAATAGTATTTGAGGAAGCGAGTTGAAGACGAAGGGTTTTGCAAAAAGGAAAGTTACAGAGCAATCGTAATCTAGCGAAGAAGCTCAAAAAAATTCGACAATGGACGTGATAAAGACACAGCAAATTCAATCAAGGCCTATAGAGAAGGTGATAGTGCACCCACTGGTTCTGCTAAGTATCGTCGACAACTTCACTCGAGTTGCCAAGGACACTCGCAAGCGAGTCATTGGGGTCTTACTCGGCAGCTCCTTCAAGGGCACTGTTGATGTCACCAATAGCTATGCAGGTCCTATAATTCATGTATTTCTATTCAATTTTTTTTTTCTTTTTTATATTAACCGCTTTAAGTCCTTTTTTGGCTATTTAATTTTTGTTAATTCCGTTCTGGATCTAAAATTTCACTGTAATAGAGAAAATTGGAAATACTTCTTATTCTTATTTATTTGAATAGTGGTTTAGGGTTTACTTAGTTGACTTTGTTGGATAGTGAGATGTCAGTTCTATTGTTAATTTGTTGATTGGTTGCCAATTTTGCGTGATTAGGAGAAATTCATATGTTGGGTTTAGTTGTAAGGTTAGTTTCTCTTATTATCTTACCTAGAATTTTGGCTGTCAAGTGTAGGAGTTAGGTATAATGCTTTTTGCCAACAGTAGTCACCACTTTGAGTTGAAGCAGATTGGAGTCCATGTGAATGAGTAAGTGGTTAGGGGGGCCATAAGGGTTATTTGTTTTCAGAAGTGACTTCTTCTTTGAATGAGTAGATTTAAAAAAAAATTTAGATTTGGTTTTGTAGGAGGAGAAAAAAGCAATAGAGCTTGTTTAAATTCCACGAAGGAAACATGAGTTTTGAGATCATGGCATACATTCTAAACATAGTGCATATCAATTGTTAGAATGAATAATTCTTGCTGATTTCTAATGGAAGGATTTTGTGTTTTCAGTTCCCTTTGAAGAAGATGATAAGGACCCAAGTATATGGTTTCTTGACCACAACTACCATGAAGCTATGTTTTCAATGTTCAAAAGAATAAATGGTACTTATTGCTTCTATTTCATTTAACCAGTGAGTCCTATTTTTATGTTTTTGTTCTATTACTTATCTCGATATATGTTTTGATGTTGCGGTGGTAATTCTATCAGCCAAGGAGCATGTAGTAGGTTGGTATAGCACAGGCCCAAAATTGCGGGAGAATGATCTAGAGATTCACCAATTATTCCACAAGTAATATCATTTCCTTGTTTAAGTTATTATCTTATAAGTTCTTACACTTACTATTACTTTTGCTTTCTTTTCTATTGTATTACTATATTCTATAGCCATATATTTGGGTTCATTGCATGGCTTCTTCTGGGTTTTTGCTTTCTTAATTAGGATGAGGCTCGCACTTAGATCACTGCAGTTATTTGAAATTTGCATTTTTTACTAAGCGATTTGTTGTGATGTAGCTATGTCCAAAATCCTGTCTTGGTCATTATTGATGTTCAGCCTAAGGAGTTGGGAATACCAACCAAGGCCTACTATGATGTTGAAGAGGTTAAAGAGGTAAGGATCAATCATGCTTTGACATCAAGTTGTGTGAATTTACTTGGAATTGGAAATGACTGGTATAATTGTCGAGGACAGTTCATATGATATCAAGGAAAGATTTGTAAAATCCAAGAAGTACTTCTTTTCTTTGTCATTCCTATTTTATGTCTGATGTCTCAAAGGGATGTTAATATCTTGACATGTTGGATCTATTTTTCCCTTATATATGTTATTATGATAACAGAATGCTACTCAAAAGAGCCAAAAGGTTTTTGTTCATGTGCCTTCAGAAATTGCTGCTCATGAAGTTGAGGAAATTGGTATGGCATCATATAGAAATCAAATTACCCTGTCTGCTTTCTATTATTTTTTTTTTGTCCATTCAAGGCTCTGAAACAGATGCAGTTAACATTAACCTGGATTTTCCATTACTAATACATGTGTCACCCATCAACAGGAGTTGAACATTTACTGCGGGATGTGAAGGATACAACCATCAGCACACTTGCAACTGAGGTTTTTGTCTTCCCAAAAATATTATATGTTCAATTTATTGAGCTTTCTTTACCTGTTCAATGATTTTTTGAGTTGAAGTTTTTGCTGAAGTAAAAGAAATTGAAGGATCATGATTGGCTTCTCTATTCTTAGGTCACAGGTAAACTTGTGGCTTTGAAGGGTTTGGATGCAAGACTACGAGAAATACGAGGTTACCTTGATCTTGTCATTGATGGAAAGCTCCCATTAAATCATGAGATACTTTACCATTTACAGGTGTGTATTTAATTATTTGTTTATTAGTGATCTTACCCATTTTAATATGCCTTTATTGTATACTTGTATTGTTCTGTTCTTTATGCTTATAATACTTACATCACATGTATCAAATGATTTTTCATTTTTTCCTTGAATTAAATAAACCTGAATTATCTAAGGAAATGTTTAAATTTCTCATGTGTTGACTTATTTGAGCACACAGTTGTATGATGATTTGATTGAGGGCTTATTAATGCATGGATCCCTAAACCAGGTGGAATGGAGGAAACAGATCCATATATCCAATCCTTACTAGTTTAGAATAAACATTTAGTTGAGTAGAATGCTTAATTTATATTGATCTATCCGGAGCCATTTGCTTGGTGTATTTACTTTTAGATTGATCTTTATCAAGTTAATTACTTCCTCGAAGAACCATGCTCATGTTTGAATATAATATTTATGAATTAGTTCAAGAACATCCATTTGATATTCATTTATGTTTTATGAGTTCTACTAGCAACTACAACTATACGTTGCTTTGAGTTTCTATGTGCATTTGGTTATGTGGTCTTAATTTTATCAATGGCTGTTGAATACATTACTAAATTTCAGGATGTTCTTTGAACTTAATTTGCATCTGCAAAGTTACTGAGCTATGATTTTGTTTCCATAAGATCACTTGTGCCTAATTTTTTTGGAGATTTTATCCAAAATATTATTTTCTGAGGCCCAGTTTGGCACAGCTTATGAAAATAGCTTTTATTATGGAGAAAAGTTATTTTTCTAAAAGTGATATTTCTAAAAGTAATTAGCTATATGTTTGTGTTTGGTAAAATATAATTTAAAAACTGCTTATAAACTCATAAGGGTATTTTTGTCTATTAATTTTTTAAAATTAGCTACGCGTTTAATCTAAAATTTAGCTTTCCTGAAAAGCTCCAATTTCCAACTTATCCAAAAAGCTGAATTTTAGCTATCTAGATAATTACTTTTATTAATTTTGATATTTACCAAATACTAAAAACTGAGCTAAAATCAGTTTTTCACCTAAAAAAGCTGCTTTTTCCTCTCCATAAACTGTGCCAAACGGGCACTGACTAGGAAATAGCTTATTTTACCTTTTTGTCACATCAGAATCTAGCATCACTTACTATACTAAGATGAATATATTGGAGTAATTGAAGTTCAATAACCACATTGCAAAACATGTGATAAATTCAGTGCCCATATTTTTTAAATTAACTTCTGGGAGTGGCAGGTGGAAGGTTATTCGAAGCTGTTTGGACAGGCATTTTTGGAATAGGGCTTATTGATGATTGATGAAATTGTGGATCATGTTGCCCCATTATAAATCACAAAAAATAATAATAAAAATATCAAATTATCGATCCTATGCCATTGTAAATCACAAAAAAATAATAAAAAAAAAATATCAAATTATTGATCCTTATTGACTGTTTTTCTTATGCATGTCTGTTATGCAGGATGTGTTCAACCTACTGCCAAATCTTAATGTGACCGAGTTGATAAAAGCTTTTGCTGGTAACACAAGTCAAGAATGCCATATATTGTTTTTCCTTGTGATGTGTACTTTGTCATTGACTCATTTTTATCCCCTTGCAGTAAAAACAAATGATATGATGTTGGTTATATACCTCTCATCTCTCATCCGAAGTGTCATTGCTCTTCACAACTTGATTAATAATAAGGTAGTAGCCTCTTCCATGCAAATAGTTATACTAGTAATAACTGTTCTTGTGAATGTTCATGACTTCTCATTTACCTGCAAAAAATTTGGTTTTCAGATGCTCAACAAAGAACATGAGAAAGCTGAGGATGCAAAACCGGCAACAATAGCAGCTATCAATGGAAGCTGAGAATTTGTTATTCGAGCATCGGGACTTCAATTGTGACAGAGCTCAAGCTGCTAGGGCAGAGTGTAGTAGTTTGTGTTGCGGGACATTTTGGGCCAATTTTGTGTTCTCAATACTGCAAACAAAGATGACATATCGTCTACTGATCTTGACTTGTTGTATTGACAACAGTGAAACATATTTTTCTCTATATTGTACACCATTTTAAATTAGTGTTTTCATTTACTTTTTTATGCTTTTTTTGTTTTTGTGCTTGAATTGAGACTATTCTTCTATATTCAATGATATCCTGGGGAAGTGCGGATGATGTTTGAATCTAATGTGGGTTGGGAACGAATTGAATGCTGATGTATACCAAAATCGAATGCTGGTTTCAAAAACTCTTAGGCCTACAAAATGAATGGTGGGAGAAGAAAAGAGCTGGCTTTGCATTAAAGTTGTACGGATAAGGAGAGGCTGGCACACTAGGTTGGAAGTAACTGATTAAATTAAATTAAATTAAATTGAAATCGATGATTTTATAATTTATTTGATTTGATTTGATTTGAAAAATATATTAAATTGAAAATTTGATTTTATTTAATTTGATTTGATTTGAAAAATATATTAAATCGAAAGTTTGATTTGATTTGCGGTTTGAATTTTTTTTTTTAAATCAAATTAGACAAAAATTATACATATATATTATTTTTTACTATTATTATAATTAAATATATTTGGTTTTATTTATTTATAACTACATATTTTTTTAATCTAATATTAATTTAAAATTTAAAAAAAAGACTATTTATAAAAATTAATTAAAAATAAATAAAAAAAATCTTATTCTTAAAAAAAAATATAAATTTTGAATGTATTACTTAATGAAATAAATAAATTTTAGATTGTATAATATTAAATTATTTTTAAAATTTTTTATTACTGATATTTTATCAGTGTTTTTTTAAATTTATATTAAAATAATGACGATTTATAAAAAATAAAACTTAAACTTGAAACCGATAAATTGAAAATATTTAAATTGAATTAAATCGAACCGAAATTGATAATTTAATTATAATAATAATTTAATTTAATTTAAAAAAATTTTAAATAAAAAATATTAATTTAATTTAATAATAACCCTTTAAACTAACCAAATTCAACCGTCACCCTTAATTACCACAACGGTATGGTAAACTTGTAGGGATGGCAATGAGGCGGGCGGGGCGGGGCGGGAGAACCATCCCCATCCCCACCTCCGCCTTAGCGGGAAATTCTCATTCCCGTCCCTATTTCACATATGAAAATAATTTAGTCCTCATTCCCGTTTCCCGCTTAAATTTTGTATTACTAAATTTGTTTATATTTATAAAATTCATAAATAATAGCTAAAAATATGAAAAATTTTATTTAGAAAATATTAATAAATTCAAACACACAAAATATCAACCAAACATAATTAAAATATAAATATTTTAATATATAAAAAATATTCAGTAATATTTTTTAATGAAATATTAAAAATTCAGCATATATTAAAGTATGAGTATTTAAACAAATTTAATCTAATAAGTGTTTTCAATAAATTCCAACAATCTTATAAGAATTATTTCTTGAACAAATTATTCCTTATATATATATATATATATATATATATTATTAATTAATATAATTTTATATAAGAAATAATTAAATAAATATAATAATTAACTAAATATAATAACAGCTTTCTGAGGAGACGAAAATAGGGATCCTCACGGTGTGAGAAATATATTTCCCATCCCCGCTAACGAAGAAAAAATATTTCTCATTTTCGCCCTCATAAGAAAATAAATCAAAAAATTATCATCTCATTCAAAATAAATTCCCATGAAAAACAGAAATTTCCCATCCAATTCCCATCCCAATAAACTTGTTTTCTAATAAATGAGAAACCCATTACCCACTTGAAATTGTTTCTCAAGGGTGAATGGATAGGCCTACATTTCTGTCAGAATTTGTTTTTATGTTTATTTACCTTTCCAAGGAAATTTACATTGTTTTCTTACTAATTTTTTTACGCACTACCACTACTCTTTTTATTTTGTTTTTTTACCTTTCCTAGGAAATTTACATTGTTTTCTTACTAATTTTTGTACGCACTATCACTGTTCTTTTTAAGGTTAATTACGATTTTCTTAATATAAAATAATTTAATATATTAATTCTCTTATAATTTTTTAAAAATATATTAATTTCTACATAATAAATATCATAATATATTATTAGATAATTTCATCCAATTTTTTTATTAACCAATTCTAAAATGGATAATAAAAATAGAAATATGTTTAATTTTTATTTTTAATTAATTACATCTTATTTTTATTATAATTTTTTTAGGGTTAAAAAATATATTTTTATATTTTTTGACAACTTTTAAAATAAAATAAATAAAAATATTTTTTATTTTATTTTTTAAAAAAATGAAAAATTTGAAAATAAAAATAACAAATAAAAACTATTTTTTTAAAAAAATATTTTTACTTTTTATTTTCAAATTTTTCAAAAATATAAAAATGAATTTTTTATTTGCATTAAAAAATTTAAGAAAAAATAATTTAATTTCTTCTTAAATTATTTTAAAAAAAATTAAAAAAAAAATTGTTTATTTTTTTATTTTTAAATTTGTCAAAAAATATGAAACAAATTTTTTAACTCTAAAAAATATTTTTTAAAGTAAAAATAAAATATAATTAATTAAAAATAAATAGTATGTGTATTTCTGTCTTTTTATAATTCTAAATGATCTACAGCAAAATTAAATAGAAAGATATACTAATATAAAAGATCATTCATGGAGAAATTAATATATTTTTGAATGGTTATGAAAAATTTAGTGTATTAGATTATTTTGCTGAGGAAATAATAATAATAATAATAATTTTTTTTTTTTACCTTATCTGGCAAGTTTACATTGTTTTCTTACTAATTTTTTTAAACACTACCACTATTCTTTTTTATTTGTTTTTTTTACCTTCCCTAGGAAATTTACATTGTTTTCTTACTAATTTTTTTTTACGTACTACCGTTATTCTTTTTATTTTTGAATTAATTATTATTTCACTATATAAAATATCCAATATACTAAATTCTCTTTAATTTTTTAAAAATATAATAATTTTTTTTGACAAATATTTCGTTATACCAGTACATACTCCAGTCTATTTTTATCATTACTTAACTCTAAAATAGACAATAAAAGCAATAAAAAGATAAAAATATATTTATTTTTTATTTTTAATTAATCACATTCTATTTTTATTTTAAAAAATATTTTTTAGAATTAAAAAATATATTTTAATATTTTTGATAAATTTAACAATAAAAAATAAAAATATTTTTTAACTCTAAAAAATATCTTTTAAAGCAAAAATATGATATAATTAATTAAAAATAAAGGGTAAAAATATTTTTATCTTTTTATTATCATTAATTATTTTAAAATTAATTAATAATAAAATTAAACCTGATAATATATCATAACATTAGTCTGAGTAGGAGTTAATATATTTTTAAAAGATTAAAAAGAAATTAGTGTATTGGCTTGTAATTAATCCTTGATTTTTTTTAAGAAAATACCATCACTAATTTTGGGTTGCTGTATTTCCCAACTGCATTGATCCTTAAAAATTATGCTTGTGATACAGATTGTTTCTGCCAATGCTCTCAATGACGTTGGTGTACGGCATACAAACACCATAATTCAATTTAGTAATTTCATCAAACACTTTGAATGCATTATTTTCTCCAAATTCAATTTAGTTCCATAGCTCTTGTTGTTTCTAATTTTAACAGCATTTTTTTTGTCGTTCTTTGTTTCAACTTTAAACTCTAAAGTAGCCGTTGCTTGAAAACACAAACAAAAACAAAATATTTTTTGTTTTATAAATACTACTAATCGTTCAAAACTAACACAGAAAAGAGAAACTATTCCACTATTACCAGTTAATAATAATAATAGTAATAGAAGAAGAAAAGCCCCAACGAGGCCCAATAAACTCTATCCTAGATTTAAAAAAAGGGAACTAATGTGCTAATATAGAAGTTGTTTCAATCCACTAAAAACACATATGAAATTTCATTTTGAAGTTTAAAAGATATTAAAATATTTTAATAATTAATTCAAAATCCCTCTTTAAACTTAAAAGTAGATATAATAATTTTTTTTTAAATGGAGTTTTCATAATTTTGATAATAGGAAAGAAAGAGCTTAAAACGTGCCGCTGCACGTGCTCCGGAATTCCTTGTAATTTGCATTCGCTTCTTGCTAGTTACAAGCGCAAGGGGTTCGTTAAATAACTCAACGCCGGGAAGAAGAAGTTAACAACAAGCGAATCTGACCCAGTAGACAAAACCAGGTAACCTTTCATCCCTTTTATTCATTCTCTTTTTTCCCCTTTTTAACCAGTTATTTTCTCAGAACTGCTTTTTATGGCTCCTTCCCTTGTCTCCTGATGTCTTATAATTTGATGCTTGGAATTTGATTTCTATGACCATATATACATATTAGAGAGCTTGAAAAAACTGGGGTTCTAGCCATGCACATAAGTTGCTTGAAGAAATGGCTGAGTTGAGTTCTCAATACAGATAGATAGAAACATTAATTATTTGCTTCTGATTTTTTCCAATACAGTAAACAATGGACTTCGAAAAATGCAGTAGATAATAAACAAGGGAAAAGATGCTACTTGCTTTCATCGTAAGTTTGTTTTGATTCTTGAACTGACCAACCAATCCCTTGTGTAACTGTGTTTGGTATCTGCATAAGTTTAAAGCATGGGAAAAGCTTCCAGAGATAAGAGGGTAAGTTAAGATTATATTAAAGTTTATTACTTCTTCTTCTAAGTTACTATTTTTTGTTTTATTATGAGAATGAGATGGTGTGCAGGATATCTACTATAGATAAGCAAAAGAAGAAGGTTGGCGTATAAGCATATATTAAATGAAATTTTATTATGAATGCCTGTAATGCATGTGAAAATATCTGCACCACATTACTTATTGTCTCACTGAGATTTGTTTTAATGCCAAAATATTGGACATTGGCAATGACGATCATCATAATTTCTTTTATAATAATGAGGTTTATGTTGTTTATTTTTGAGAGTCTACCCTATTTCTTTATTTATTCATCACTTCCATGTATATGTTAATCTTATTTAATCTTAAGAATCATGGGATTTTTTCACATTATTGCAAACCTTACTAATAGTATCTGTATATTATCTGTTATTGTTAATTCCAAAACTTTTTAGCACTGTGGCTGTTGCTTATTGCACTGGCCTACAGCTTTAGATTAATTCTTGTAGATTAGGATTTTGTTAGCTGATGGCTTAATTTTGAAGGTAGCTAGCACTGAAATTTATTTTCTTTTGCACTGACTTTGCAAGTTGTTGATTTGGTTCATCCAGGAACTGTTAAAATAAGAACAGGAGTGTTAAGTCAATGATTTGGCTCTCATAGTGTCTTAATTTTGTTGGTGCTTCTCATGGTGCAATCAAGAGATGATGCTTCAACCAAACTGATTAGCAGGCATGCAATTAAACGTCTTCAACTAAAGAGTCTGGGAAGTAATAAGAAATTTTCTTTTTTTTGAAGATTTTTGCAACAGTTTCTAAAACATCTATCAGTGCTTCACACTGTTTTTTACCCATTTCACTTTTGTGCATATTCATTGCATTTACTCCTAAATTGCTATGAGCAAACCATGTCTTTTGTTTCCCTGTTTCTTGATATTTCTCTCCGAGGTTGTTTGTGAATCTTGTTTAGGTTTTCAATGGACTGGTAGTAGCTTTGCTGAATCCTACTGTTTGCAGGGTTTGGCAATTGTCACACATGTACTTCGGGAAGGTGGGAAATTTATCGCGAAGATATTTCGTGGAGAAGATACATACAAGTCTTCTCTACTTCCAGGTACATAAAATGCTTGTTAGAATCCCCAATTTAAGATTTACTTCATGAGATTTGGTGAAATTTGTTTGCTGCTTAAATCATTCCCCAACATTCTAGGGCAAAGCTTGTTTTCTGCAACTCTATGTTCCGTGTTTGGAAAATTTTTAGATTATGTGAGGCTAACATTTCAGTTACTTATGCAAGCTTGATTGATAAACAGAGCTATGTTGAACGAATAAAAAGAAAAACAGGGATAATAGACTTGTTTTTGTGTGTGTGTGTGAATGGCATGTAAGCTCTTTGATTATTGGTTTATTGATTTCAAAGTATTATACTTGCATGATGTTTAGTTTTTGATTGCAAATTAGTAACTGAATGATCAACTGCCTCTATTTTAATGGACATACATAGAAATGCTTGGAGATGTACACCCCAACCCCTGAGGCAATCTTTTTTATTTGGTTCATCAATGTGTCTGAAAGCCAGGATCAAATGAAATATTCTTGTTGTTAGCTCAAATGGACTGTTTTGGTTGTTTGTTTCTCCGTTGCAGCTCAAGTTTTTTTTCCCTGTTGTGACTTTTGCAAAACCAAAAAGTAGCCTTAATTCCAGCATAGGTATTATTCTCTTCTCTTCTCCTGTCTTTTTCTTGGCAACTCACTTACTTAATTCTCTGTACCCTTGAATTGAATTGGTTTCAGTTGACTAAATTGAAGCACTTATCTGGGGAACATATTGCCAAACTCAGTAACTCGGTATTACTTTACATAACCGAGTTGCTTTCAATGCATAACAAAGCTATTTCAAGAGAATGAATTGCCATTGAAATATATTATGAAATGTAATTCAATGAGTTTCTAATAAACTAGAAAATTTCCAGTTTGCATGATTTTTTGTTGCTTTACATCATGCATCCTTTTGTGAGTGATCTTTCTGTAGGACCCAAAAGGGGTTAAGAAAAAAGCAAATGTGCTAAACATGATTTTATGGGCATTATAATAGAAACCACCATCTAGACAGAAGGGTGGAATTCGATCAACCAAGGCAACAAGACCATTGATGGTGGGCTGTAGATTATCTTACATGAATGTACAAGACAGAATGAAATGCCTAAAGCTAATACTATGTTGTCCTAACGCAGAGGCATTTGCAGTTTGTGAGAATTATTGCCCTCCTGAGGGATTTAATCCAAAAGACTTGCATCGCCCACTAGAAAAGGTGGGAAGCCCTCAGGCATGGATGATGTAGGTAATGTTACAATTTCATTATATAAATGTAATAATAATCTTCTGTGTATATATATATATATGGGTATTTATATGTACTTCCATATGCACTGTTGCTTATGCTCAGAATAAAATTTTATTTTTGATAATATTCTGGCAAATTATCAACAGAGACATCATTGTTTCTCTTCCTTGTTAATGTAACTGATTTTTTACTTTTTGCAATTCATAATCAACCACATTAGCAGAGAATACCCTTGGGGTATGTTCTCATTTGTTTTTTTGTCCCTTCTATGGGACAACTCATCCGGTGCTATCAAAGTTGGCGGATTATATTCTCATTTTATTTTATTTTAAAAATTGTTTTTGTCATAAAGGATAAATGATTGAACAACATAACTTTTCTGGCACTTTCTTAGAGTCAATTGTAGTCTCTGGGAATAGTGGAATGTAGGCCGAAAGCTATTAAGAAATCATACATCAAGGAGTGAGTTATTAGAATGTTGAATTGGCTGTCCATAAACAGTGCTAGCAGCTCCTATTCTACAATTTGTCTTATTATAGCCTGATGTTCAATTTGAGGGAATGCCATCTATTTGACTAAAACTCAAAAGGGCGCCTTTTCATTATTTGGAAAGACGAGCACTTCTTCAAAATCTTCTGGAATAATGAAATCATTCCTTAGAACCTTTTTATTTATCTTTTATTTGGTCTTGGTGTCTAGTAGTCTGGAATCAAGCAAGATACATTACACGATTGTAGTTAAATTACTAGCTGCTAGTCTTCTTGATTCCTGTTCTAAGTATATCTTGTTTTTCATTGCTTGATTGTTACTAATTTTGTAATTGCATTTGTGGCATTACAGATTGCAGCAGTGGATGGTTGGAAGGACCGAATAGGGTGTACATCCCATTTCTAGCTTGTGGGGACCTCAGTGGTTCTGACCGATCATATCCACAACAGAAATTTCCCGACGGCGCTAATCAGAGATTGGATCCTGTACAACCCCCAATTGCTCCTCCACATAAGAGGGCCCTTGAGATGAAGAAAGCTTCTAATCATGGGCTTGAAAAACTCTCCTTGGATTCTTGATTTTGCCTATGTATTTTCTTACTACATGAACCGGACGAATTTGGAAGGGTTAGTTTTATTGTCATTGCATGTTACCGGCTGACATATCATGTCGTAAGAACTATTTTGTCATGACGGTGTATTATTTAATGTCTCTAAATTGTTGTCAGGTCTCTGTTTGTACGTCTCTCTTTCATCTTTGACAACTTTGTTTATGTTACAATGTTAGATGGTATGAATTATTACATTGTAGAATTTTTTGCCACTCCTACTATTTAGAGTGTTATGTTTGTCTTATGACTCGCATGTGCATCTATTGTAGAGTAATTACGTGCAAGTTGGGTTATGTCATTGGAGTCAAAACAATGAAATAAAGTGAATAACACCAAGTGCAGTTTCAAAAGGAGGAGGAAAAAAAAAGTGATGACCAAGTGGGATATTCACTGAGCTTTTGCTATTATGACTCTAATAATGACTCAACCTTCTGGTTGTTGGATGGGCTCAACCATCTAGGGTTGCCCCTACCCATAGAATGGTCTGTATCCCTTAGTTGTATGGTGTTGAGTTATCATAAATGAAATTTATGTCATATGTTGTGTATTTAGAAGATTGTGATGCTACCTAGACTGGGTGAAAACTAGACTTTTAAACTTAATTTGCTTTAACCATGGTTCAGTATGTACACGAAGAGAGTTTGCTATTTTGTTGCGCTTCGCATCAGAGACGAACTTACCAAGGGCAAGGGGCACGTGCCCCCTTCTTTTTCAATTTGTTTTTTATATATGTAGACATTAGTTAGTAAGTTAGCAGGGTAGGGGATGTTATGTTAGTTGGAAAATTGATTAATTAAAACAAATTTGAAAAATAAATTCTTAACATTTAATTTCATTATATACTCTAAATATATAACACTATCAATAATTTATATATAGTGTTCTCACTTAAATACTCTTGATCAACAAAGTAATATATATATTTCATTTATAAATTTTATTTTTATATAGAGTTTGACTAAATATTATTAATTTCATAATATTACAAATATAAAATTTTTCTAAAAAAAATATAAATTTAAAAATTTATATGCATATTAAATATATGTTGATAATAAATTTTTAAATAAATTTTATTTAATTTATTTCCATCAAATAAATTATTAAGATGTCTTTTCATAATTTTTTTTTTATAAATTTTAAATATAATTAGATTTATTTTTAGCATGGTTATCAAAATTAAATTGAATCGGCTGATCGAACTAAAAAAATTGAGAATCGAATTAAGAATTGGTCTAGTCAGTTTCTTTTTACCCATCCCTAAAAATCGCATAAAAAACCTATGAACCGTCCGGTTAACTGATCGAATCGGACTGATTGTCCGGTTCGGACGAGTCATTTTTTTTTTAAATTTTTGATCAAACGACGTCCTTTTTTTAAAAAAAATAAAATAAAAACTATGTCATTTTGAGTTAGAAAAAATAAAAAAATTTCAATATTTTCGTTTCAATTTTACCCAACGTCAAAACCTATCCGATCCCAAAATTATAATTGTATTGCATGTTACCCTATTGCGTGAGTAGATATTTGAGCAAGTGAATGTCCATAACTTACTATATATATAATTTTTAACTTAACATGATTGGATTGATATTATAAAAAATATGATTTTATGTAAATTTTTAATTTATCTATAATTGCATTATATTTATTTTTATTATATATATAATAAATGTCAAATTATATATATATATATATATATATATATATCAATTTTTTTTTGTTTAATCGATTCTATTCCGATCAAATTTATGATATTTTATTTTCACCGATTTTTTAACTAGTCTGATTTTGAAAACATCTTGTTTTTTATCTTATTTTTTAGTATTTTCAAGTAAATAATTATTTTCACTTATTTTGTTAGTAAAATTATGATAGTTGGAGGATATTTAGAAATTGTTATGATTACTTATTGGTGTTACTATATCTGAATAGTGAAGTGGCATTGCGAGCTTTGCATTCCAAAGAAAAATCCTATAACTAAGATAAATTACAAGTTATTACAATTTTATACATTACCCACCCATAAAAAATTTGTGTTGTAGATGAGATTTGAAATTATGCGCCCTTTTGAAAAATTCAGCATCCGTCCCAGCTTTGCAAATTCCTAAATCTTTGAGAAACTCAGAAACTTGTGATGATCAAAATGAATCAGAAGCATCCTTTTTAATTCTCTTTCATTTACATCAATTAATTTTTCTTTCCATGATTTTGGAATTTCTAACAATCAGAATTTCCAGAAACTGAGTTTGACCTCTGCAAAGAGGATGAAGAATTCAAGAACTCAATACAATCTTCTATAGCTTCAGCTCTCTGGGAATCTATTGCATCTGCCATTGATCTTGATCTTGCTAAACTGGCTGATGAAGAAACCTTATTACGCGAAGGCTTTCTTCTCATCGACACCAGACGAAGAACTCTAGCTACTTTAGCACCGAACCGCCTGAGTAATCTTGCAGGTGAGAATTTTGAACTTCTTGGCAGCCTAAAGCTGAAGATTCCGGCAACCCTTTTCCTATTTGCAGCCACTCTTATTCCACCTCCATGTTTAAGAAAGATTGGCTTTTCATGAACATCAGGACTGAAACTCACTCGCTTACTTGCCTTACATGACATTTTATACCAGAACTGTACATATAAGCTTCAATGGAAGGAAAAAAAAAAAAAAAAAAAAGAAGATTCTTTCTGTTGAGGAAGGGAGAGGGAGAGAGATGAGAGATTTGGAACAAGGAAGAAGAGGCAGCTGGTAAGGGTTTATGAAGTATTTATTGATGAATTATTAATGTGACGTAAAGGGAAGGGAAGGGGAATTTAAAAAAAATAATAATAATAATAAAAAGACAGACAACATAAAGGTAAAAGAAAAAAAAAACGGAAGCCCTTGAAATGAGGAATATGCAGTATAGGTGAAGAAAATTTATGCTTATTTAAAGAGGTTGATGGACTGCTGACTGCAGGGAGGGAGCCTATGAAGGATCAGGTGGACTAGAGCCACCTCAAAAAAAAAAAAAATTTATAAATTTATAAAAAAAAAAATTATTTGATCTATTTAAATATAATTTTTTATATAAAATTAATTAAAAATATTATTAATTTTTATATTTTTTTTATTTAATCCATTTAATTAAACATTTTAAATAAAATTAATTTTCAATTCATTTAATATTAATTTCCTTATTTCTATATAAAGATCTAGTGTAAATACGTGCATGTGCCATGCACGTGGCACATTTAACTACTGTCTGTATGTGTGATGATCTAATGTTTATCTCACTATTATATGTTGAAAATTTTCAATGCCTAATACCAATTGAGATTTGAATAATCACTCTATTAGTTTATAACTTTATATAGATATTATCCATTCCAATATGGGCAATTGCCCTGCCTTGCCTGCCTGTTACGGAGATTAAAAAAGTTGGTCACCCCTTTTTTGAGGCAAAGTTTGTATGAATTATAAGAAGATTTGGTGTGTGTGTGTGTGGGCGTTTGAAATTAATTATGTTAAAATATATTATTTTCAAAAAGTTATTTTTTATAATAATTTAAAAAAATATAATTATTATAATATTTTTACTTAAAAATTATTTTTATAAACAAATATCAAATGCTTATGAAAGCTCATCGAACCGTCATTATTGATAACGATGGTTCGTCGGATCGTTATCACCGACGATTCATCATCACCTTTATCGTCATTGTTGACGGTTCGTCATTATTCTCAACTCTACCACTATTTTTATCGTCATTAATTTTTTTATTTAATTTTAATTTTTATGTAAAATAAACGTTAAAATTATAATTGCAATATAATTCTAATTTTAGAGAATTGTAATTAAAATTGAAATTGAAATTTTTAATTTTCTGCTTCAAATAAATTTTTAATAAATTTTAGATTTTCAATTGAGAATCTAAATATCCCTAAAACCAATTAATTTCATCTACCCATAACGATTCAAAAGAATCAATAACAAAAATGGGCAAAAGAACTAGATTAGTAATAGTAATGAGAGTGGTGGAGCCATTAGTTAGAATTGAGGGAAATAAATAAAATAAATAAATTTATAATTAATAGTATATAATAGTTTTTGTCATATTTAAAAAAAATTATCATGTTCATAGGTGTAATAAGGGAAATAAGAGGGGTCCTCTTAAAATCTTTAAAATATATATATATATATATCTAAATTTTTAAATTTTTTTGATAAAATTTTTTTAATTAAGTATTTAATTTGGTGTTATATTAAATTTTACCTCTTAATTAAATTTTTTGATTTCGTTATTGGTCTCATTGACAATATGATATATATTTTTTTATTAATCATTTAGTGTTTTTTTTTTTTTTGAAACATAAAGATAACTTCATTAATTGGCAATATCAGCAGCATACAAAGCATCAACAATGATAGGAGCTAATTAAATTAAAGGTAACTTCATTTAGTGTATTAGATGTGTTTATACATAAATAGATTTTTCATAGAAGATAATAAATAAATTGAGGTAAAAAAAAAAAAGAGGGAAAGTTAGAAGAGGAAGAGGGAACAAAGATAGACAAAAAGAAGATGATACTCTTCTCGTCAGCGTTTCTTTTGAGGTGGTCTTAGATGGGACCTATCGTTTTCTTCTTTTTGTTATATTGTTGGGCAAATCTTGATTGATTTACTAACGAAGATCAAGAATTCTAGTGATCATGATGGTCCATTTTAGAGGGAATCTATTTGAATATGGAACTGTGGGGTTATCCAAATTTATATCCGGCAACCCACTTTTTCAGAAGAAATTACTGTTGAAAAATCTGTATGTTTTTTTTTTTTTTTGACTTTCTGTTTCATTTGTCTCTCTTTGGAATTGCAATCTTGGGTCAAGTAAGAGGATCATGCATGTGGCATACCTTTAAAGCTTAAAAAAAAAGCTGGGAATCACATCGTTTTGGTAATGTAATTTAGCTTTAGCATCAACTTTGATTGAGTTCAATCTCTTTCATTTATAGAATTGGTTTTTATTTTTGTTTTTGCCAAGAAATATTATATACAAGTAAATATTTATACAAATTTTAATCAAGTATTACAATATGATTTGATAACTAAATTTAAATAAATCTAATTATAGTAAAAAATAAATTTGAACCACAACATGAGACTTACTATTTGGATTACGTATCTTGGACTTATTTATAATTTTTATATTTTCATTGAGTTTCAATTTTATTCCCGTGAGGCGTTTGAATCCTCAATTTGAGGATTCTAAAATTTATTAAATCTTTTAAAATCGCTTAAAAATATTATTAAGGTGTTTGATATTAAATATTAAAATTTATTTTTTATTAGATTTTATTTTTCAAACATTATTTCAATTGGATTTTTTTAAGCTAATATAAAAATTTAAATTTAATAAAATTTTAATTTGACAATCAGACTATCAAATACCAATATAAATTATTATTCTTTTATGTAATTTTTTTTATAACAAAATAATATTACTATTCAGTTTTCACTTATATTTATCTCTGAAATTTTACTTATTTAAATTATATTTATCTCTAAAATTTAATAAAATATAAATGTTTTATTCTATAGGTTATTTATAAAGGATCCAAAAGAAAAAACCCTCAAGTGTTTGGGTTTTTATATCTTAATAACATCATTTCTAATTTGAGATTTTAATAAATAATGAAAATTTTGATAGAATTAATTGTTGGAATTTAACAAACTTGATTAATTAATTGACTAGTATTTTAGATGACTTAACACATAATAAGTTATTTAAAATATGAAAATTAAATTAAAAAAAAAAAGTATTGTAAAGTGATTTTCTTATGATTATAATATTATAAGATTATATTATATGTCTATTTTTTGTAAATCAAATTGGGAAATGAAACTTGAAAAGCATATTAAAGCAATTATAAATGAAGAGATCTCGTGCAATAAAATTATTTATTTTTATTATGCTGAAATTTCTCTAATTTAATTTAACTATCGAAACGGATTTATTGGAATATTTCTTTAATACACATTTTAATTTTTTTTATTTTTTTTCGAGAATGCTGTCATGATATTCATGTTGGGCCCAACATTCCACATTTGGGTTAACTATGCCTAAAAAGGGGCTGCAAAGGAATAGCAATTGGGCTCTATTATATTTTTCTTTGGAATTTTTTCAAAAATATCAAAAAAAAAATATTTAATTTTTATTGTTAAAAAAAAATTCAAAAATATTATATATCTAAAAATATTTTTTTAAAAATACTATATATCTAAAAATATTTTTTAAAAAATACAATATATACTAAATATATACTAAAAATATACTACAAATATATTAAAAAATTAAAAAAAAAAAACCATAAAATTAAAAAAAAAATATTAAAAAATAATATATTTATATAATAATTCCTTTTTTCTTTTTTTCCTTTGTTAATCTGCTGGAAGAGGCCTCAATACCAGCCCATAAAAATTTTGGGCTGTACGTGCAAGTGTCTCCTTTTCATTTTGACAGGAGGGATACCAACAGGTGCCCTTTGGGAGGGCAAATTAGTTCACATATAAAATTATAAACTAATTAATACATTAATTTAAAATTTAATCAATAAAATTAGATTTTAGATTTAAATTCTCTTCACTCAATTACACATGTAATCCACTAAAAATAAGTATTATATCTCATAAAAAAAATTTATCTCCTCTTAAATACTAATTACTAACATTAAACTTTTATAAGAATAATTTAATATAGCAAAATATGAAAATAATAATAATAATAATCAATTAAAATTTCAAAAACATATGTATTTTGTTGTTGTATGTTATAATGTATAAACGGACAATCCTTCTCTTTCACTTCTCAATAAGTTTAAAAAATGTATTTTTTTTTTTTTTTTTTTGGGTTATCATGGCTTGTGGACAATCAAACAATATATTTTCAAACACTCATAAAACTTAAAAGGTGCGAGAGAGAGAAGATTAGTAAAATTAGGAATGAAACATGTTTTTAGAATGAAGATTTACTTTAATGTACCTACCTGATTTTGAAATTACTGTTATACTCTATCACCACTAGCAAATATAAAATTTTAAATATAATAATTAAGAAATTAAAATTCATATTTTATGACCAAGTTAAAATCTAATTTAAAATGATAGAGATTGAAGTGGGGTAATATATTCATAATTTTTAATTAAGTATAAAACTATTCATTTCAATGGGTGCAAAACAAAATATTAATCTCAAAAATTAATTTTATTGATAAATGTATTTATTCTCCACTTATTATTTTTTTTTTTTTTGCCAAAAAATAAAAATTTTCCATTATCATAAAAATCAAATACATAATAACAATCATTATTATAAAAAAGCAAATATATAATAATAAATAAACTATTTTAAGGGAGATCATATTTACTTAGCCAACTTATTTGCATTTCAAAATTATTAAAAAATTAATAAAAGACTTCTCTAACCACCATATAAGTTATCCAAACACATTAATTCGAATAAAACCTAAAAATAACAACAAATCATAAAAATAATGAGTATGACCATGTTTTGTTGAAAAGCAGTAAAAAAAAAACATTAATATGTAGGTAGTCTGAGTCAAGTATTTTTTGTAGAAATTTTTTGAATATTTAGGTAGATTCAGTCAATTTTTTTTGTGAAAATTATTTTATAAATCTTTTAAACAATAAAAATCATCATAGAGATAGTAAAAAAAAAAATTCATTATTAAAGATAAAGACATCATGAAAAATGTAGAGAAAATTTAAAACAAACAAAAAAAATTTAAAATAACTCCATAAAAAGAAAAGATAAAACATGAAAATAAAGAAAATAATAAATTTGAAAGAACTGGCAACAACCTCAAATCTAAAACACATATTTAATGAAAATAAAAAATAGAAAGCAAGAGAAAAAAAATGAAAAAGAGAGAAAATCCTAATTCTTTTACGGCGTTTCCCACTTATTGATTAAAATTTCACTATTAGATCTGAATTATAAATGAAAAAGTTCTCTCATTTGCAAATTCTCTGTCCTTGAGATTAATGATATTATGCATAAAAAATAATTTATAATATTTTTTTGCTTAATTTAAGAAAAAGTATTGAATTATTAATATATATTAATATTTGAATGGTTAGTAAATATGGCATGATATCAAAAAAAAAAATCTCAAAATTGACTCTCCACAAATATGAAAAAATTGATCAATTATAGTTATAGTGCAAATACAGCAAAAAAAAAAAACATATATAAGAAATTAATATTATTAACTTTAAAATAATAGTAAATTTAAAAAAATTGTAGTAATTAATTAATGCACTTATCTAATTAAAATTATTTAATAATTTTTTTCTTAAATAAAAACAAAAGGACACAGAAAAAAACGATAATTGCTGGCTAGTATATAGGTCGCAAGAAGGCATAGAAAAAACAGAGACCACGGCCATAGCCAGAGCCGAATGGGGAAAAGGCATATACTCACATGGCTTCCCATTGATACCCTCTTACAGAGAATGAGACCTGCCTTTTTGGAGAAATATCCATTATTATCGTACCTTTCAAGATTCCTTCGTTAGAACTTCTTCTCTCTCTTATTTTACCTTTCAAGATTCCTTTGTTATAATTTCTTTTCTCTCTCTTTTTTACACGAATACTAATCAATCAACCAAAGCTACTCATGCCCATCACCTGCTATATTATTAATAATCCACAATCATGACATCCTCTTATTCTCTCTCGATAAATCCCTCTCTCTCTCCTCTCCTTTCTTCCAATATCCCTTGTTCCTCTTCGTCTTGTCGTAGCTCATCCTGTTATTTTTCTTCTTGTTCTTTATCTTCTTGCTTTTTGTGCCCTCTAACAGTTTCTCTTAGAGCTTCGAGTTTTTCTTCTGTCAAGATACGACCCATTACCATTTCTTGCAAACGGGAATTTGGGTGGCTAAAAAGATACCCTCTTGTCGAAGCTAAATGTAGTAGTGATATGACTATTTCGGTGGTTAGAGAAGACAAAGAGGAGGAGAATCCTCCACCTTTGCTTGATTCTAAGACCAATTCGAGGCCTCGACGCATTGCTCTCTTTGTTGAGCCTTCTCCCTTTGCGTGAGTCTTTTTTTTTCTCCTTTAGAAATTTGGATACCCTTGTTTATATTTGATATTTTTAATAAAGTTATTGGAGTGATGGGTTTAATTATATCTTAATCCTTTTGGTGAATTTTTTTATTTCTTTGTGGGTTTGATCTGTCATTCACTTCAAGTTTTCTAGGACTGCCTTGTGTTTGATTAGTTGAAGTTGTTTTGATTGTTTTATGGTTTTTACCTTTTGATTTATGGTTTTATTGGGAATGTGCTCTACATTTAGTTGGCTTCTGTGATAAAAGCAGTGTTTTATTTATTTTTTATGTTCTGTGTAATTAAGTGGATTCATGATTAAGTTATGGTTTATGTGAAATTCATCTTTTCTTGGAAGTGCTTGACTGATGTATTTTTCCGTACAATGCATTTCATCTGTTGTTTTCTTGGTTGGTCTCTTTGAATTGATGATTATTCCACTGTTTGATACCAATTCATTCCTCCGGAATGAATTCTCCAACATAAAGTTTGGCTCTTTAGTATTATGTTTTTGTCTGCTCTGTTCTGTTCTGTTCTTTGTCCGTTTAGGAGGTTTAGAGTTTGAACTATATGCTAATTGCTAATCATGAGGTAGCTGTATTGTTTGTAATCTGAATTTGATTAGTGTTCACTAACAATGCTTAAGCATCAATCTTGACCATCTAATTGTAGGACACTAGTAGTACTAAAATTCATCAAGTACTAAATGTTCTCACGTTTTAAGCTCTTTGCGCACATTATTGCAGATGATTTCTTCATGCTTGTTTGTTTTCTTTCCCTATCTTTCAAGAAATCCAAACAGCATTGCTTTGCATAATTTAAATTACTGGAACTATCACTAATACTAAAGCTTTAATTTGGAGTGAGGAGAAATTCACCCCTTGAGAAAATTTTGTGACTGTTGGGTCTGTGGGAGTTGTGCAATTAAGTTTTTCAAATTGATATTAGTCTTTGCTATCTTTTTTGGTGTTAGGAAACATGTAAATTTATCCTATAGTAAATTTAGCTTATATTTGGTTTGTGATACCTAATCATTTCTAGTTGCTTCAACAATAGAAAAAGAAGAGACATCTGCATCAATGTCTTGGCTGACAAGGATGAATCATAGGATTGTTATAAACTGTCACACATGCAAAGCCACAGTTATTTGTTAATGTTATATATTATTTGTATTTTAGATTCTCAATATTTTTTCTGTCAATGGAAGGATAGAAGTGGGCAGTCATTAAATGCTATTTGTTTCCTTTTGTTTTTCAGATATGTGTCTGGGTATAAAAATCAGTTCCAGAATTTTATCAGATATTTACGTGAAATGGGTGATGAGGTAATTTTATAATACTTTAACCAGGAATGTGCATGACTAGTTTTAATATTTTGCATTCCAGACATATCCCACCTATGCTGGAAGTTGATATTGTTTCTCAATCATGAGCATATTGGTGGGGCAGATTGCTTGTTGTCCATTTTGTGGTACAAATTCTATCTCCCAAGTATGTTCATTTTTTGGTCTATTGGGAGGCCCTATGTTACATAACAAAGGGTAGTCCTTTCCTATCCAATGAAACTTCCTCTCCCAAATCCAGTAGAATTTGAACTTAAGATCTCCTTGTTGGAATTCTATGTTCTAACCATTGTGGCACATATATCTGTGATTGTGTGTAGTATGCATGAGAACACATACTTAAAAGCTGTTTATTGAAAGAAAATCATCTAAAAAAATATATTTTTTTTTCATTTTATAAGCAAATATATATTTATTATTTTTTTTGAATAATGTTATTTACAACTTAAGTTTATTGAGAAAGATTTAGACTTAATTTAGGCTCGTTTAACAAACAAGCCCATGCATGAGAAGTGTTGCCCTCAACTCAGTGCTGCTGCTCATTTCATAAATGAGTTGCCTAAGAAAGCCAAAAGTTGACTCGACTTGGCTCATTTACAATCCTAGTTGCCAATGGCATCTTCTATGCCGTGTCTTTTTTTTTTCTGCATCTTTCCCTCTCTCCTGATTTCTCTGTGATTGATCACTATCATAACTTGAAGTCATGCTTGTATTCTTTGTAATGCATGCCACGGTTGTGTTGATGTTTGTACATTTAACAGTCTTTTGATTCTTAGCTAAAGTATTGTGTGTTTGTTTAACCTATGAAATTTAATAAATTTGATTCAACAGGGTCATGGATAGGCTTCCAGAAGCAAGAATTGCCTTTATTGGGGATGGACCATATAGGTAATCAATTTGAGGTCTTTTATAGTAGTTGAAGAAAAATTAGTCATCTGGTCTCCACTAATTTCTGAATTTCAATTTGAGAACTGAAATCTTGCTTGTATTATTTGTCAATCTGATTGTCTTTCCTTTCATGCAAATAAAAGGATCGCAAAATACACTAGCCTTTATTTTCTGAAGCACTACTACTTTCTTAGCAGGGAGGAGCTGGAACTGATGTTCTCTGACATGCCTGCTGTGTTTACTGGTATGTTGGGAGAAGAGCTCTCTCAGGCATATGCTAGTGGGGATGTTTTTGTGATGCCTTCAGAATCTGAGACACTCGGTCTTGTTGTTTTAGAGGCCATGTCATCGGGGATTCCTGTTGTGGCAGCTCGTGCAGGTGGAATCCCATATATAATTCCTCCTGACCAGGATTGTAAAACTGGCTTTCTCTTTAATCCTGGAGATGTTGATGACTGCTTGGGAAAATTAGAGCCATTGTTACAGAACCGTAAACTAAGAGAAACCATCGGTAAAGCAGCACGGGAAGAAATGGAGAAGTATGATTGGAAGGCAGCCACTAAAAAAATACGTAACGAACAATACAATGCTGCAATTTGGTTCTGGCGAAAGAAGAGAGCACAGCTACTGAGACCTATTCACTGGCTGGTAAAGCGGATTTTCCCATCTCCAGAAGTTAACTACAGGTGATTGGATACATCTCAGTCCACAGAGGTTTGCTTTGCAAATTGTATTCCATAAAATTGGCAAAAACAAACCTTGAAGGGTATTTAGATGATTGATTGTTTGTGTTACATAAAGTGTTCATTTGTTGTATATATGGTCAGGTTTGCATTGAAATGATTTAAATAGTTTAGTGTGATGAAATCTTTCTGAAAAAAAAAATAAAAAAATTATAGCATCTATTACCTATTTTTGCATTTTTTTTTCAAGTACAATTTACTATCTAGTTTATAAAACCCAATTAAATAATTCCTTATTTTTTTGCTAATATATATAATCGCTTAAATAATGCAATAAAAAAAAATTGCATAAAGCGTGAGTTTCTAGTATAGTTATCAATGGTATATTATATAATTTCTAGTATAGTTATCAATGGTATATTATATAATTTACGTGAAAAATATTTATTGTCAATAAGAAATCTTAAATTTAATGAAAAATTAAATATTCGAATCGTTTTGAATTAAATTTTTGTTCAATATAATACAAATTTTTTTATTTCAGTTATAATTTTTGAATTTTTAAAAATCGAATTTTCAATATGGTTGGATATAAATTTTCAAGCCTTTCTATTCTCAAATTTTTTAAGAATATAATTTATTTTTTATTTTATTTTAATTCAATTAGCTTCTTTTTAAATCGTGGACTTCAACCTACCCGTACTCAGGTCTAATCGTGCTTACTTCGTCTTGGGGCATATAGTTACTAAAATGTCTTTAATCCTTGCATTTTTATTCACACATAATGATACCAAATTCTAGCCAAGCTAGGGGCAAAATGCATTGAGATTCATCGAGGTTGGGATAAAAAAAAAAAAAAAACACTTCCTTTCCCCAACTTTGCATATTCTAAACCCAAAAATTAAAAATATTGAATTTGAAATTAGGTTGGGTTTAGAATTTCATAATTAATTATATTTCTAAAAAGTTTTTTATTTAATAATGTTGAAATTATTTTTAAAATTTTAAAATTGTAAGATTTTGAATTTAAATTTAAATCAGAGATAAATTTTCTTTAATTCAATAATACTTAAATTATTTTTAGAATTCGAAATATGAAGATTTTGAACTTAAATTCAAGTTAAATATAAATTAAAAATTAATTAAAATGGAGAAAAAAAAAAGAAATTAATCATCCTTACATTTGGGAAAAGTGCATCACATGTAATGAATCTCCCATGCCATACATTTGCTAATTGCTATGCCTTGATCCATCATATCATTTAGAAAATCAAAGTTTTCAATTGCCATGTACAAAAGTCTTACACGGTTTCACACACTACTTGGCCAAAACAGCCCCAGATATATGGTCCTGTTTATTCGCCTAATTATCCCTTGCCTAATAATAAAATCCAAAATAATAATAATAAAACAAATCACAACCGTCCAAATCATTTTTCCATAGCCAGAAAATCAGTAACCATCATCAGTCACCACCACAACATTTGACCCTCAAGCTTTGGACAGTTACATCAGTACCCAACATGCCCCATTCTTTTTTTTTTTTTCCCTCGTCTTCAAAGGATTTTTCTACAGTGTAATCACTCGCTCGTTTATCGATACATACTGCATGAACTCATCATCCTTTTCAAGCCCAGCCATAGTTTCCGGTGCCAAAACAACCTCCAGATCAACGCTCCCATTACCTTCTCTACCGGGAAAAGCTGAGATTTTACCGTCAAATTTATTGGCCCTGCCACTCCGAATAGCCAAAGGACGGCCCCATCCAAAATCATTATCGTACATCGGGAATCTCGGAGAGCTACCCATGGTGATTGATGCACCGTCGAAGTTTCCAAGTGGGAACAGGCGCGGTTCCTTTTCCCAATCTGCTATACCTTTTCGCACCGTATTATCGTTATGTGCGACGACGTTTTTGTGCAGTAAGTCAGCTCCCCAGTGCAGATCCCGAGAAAGGAGTTCCCCTATCGGAGCCAAGGTAGGGATACTCTGTATCGCGTTGCCGAAGTAGTAAGGCTGGAGCCGCGGCTCGAGTCGGTGCCGGCAATTGACAGCCATACGAAACGTTGTCGTTTGAAAAGGGGAAAGATTCCTTGCACGTGTAACAGAACGCCAGAGCTGTACACACAATGATTGAAACGACGAAATTTCTGCCGTTTTATTGTTTGAGAAACCATTATTATTGTCCTTCCAACTGTCGTTGCATTGTTTCCCCAAAATCTCTGCTAAAAAATTACAATTATTATTAGCTCTGCTTTTCAGCTTTAAAATAGCTTCTCTGCTGAAATGGAAAATTCTCTCTCGCAAAGGCTCATCAACGGAAAAGGTAACCTTAGGGCCACCAGCTGGAAATTTAAGAACCGCCGGAGAATTAAAACCAGTGTCGCGACTAAAATGAGGAGATTTAGAAATTTTTTTAACTCCTTTGCAAATTTCAGCAAAAGTATTAAAAAAATGCCAAAAGGAAGTCCCATCATTAACAGCATGATTTACAGTACAACCAATAAAAACACCATCTGCAAGCTCGGTAACTTGAACTGCAGCCAAAGGCTTAGAATGACCAGAATAACTGAGCGTTCTATCCAAAGTGAAAAATCCCTTGACACAATCAGGAACATCAAGAGGAGAAAGAATGTTATGGATAAAAAGATGTCTAGCTTTGGCTTGGATAAAATCGATTCCAGCATCGTTGCAAACGATATTAACATGGCCATCATAATTAGAGGAAAGACGGCCAGCTAAAGCAGGGAAAAAGCAGAGTGTGGTGGAGAGAGAACGTTTAAGAAATGTAATTAGATCATCAATCGAGTAAGGTGGATAAGAAAGAAGAATACCCTTTTGGATGTATTCACAAGAAAGCATAGGAAGATCAGAAACAGAGAGTTTGAGAGATTTGATTGAGGATTTCTGATCTGGGTAAATTGTGCATTTGGAAATTATAGTAGTAGTAGAGGAAGAAGGCATTTTTGTTGATTCTATATAGCAAATATTATAATAATTTCTAAAAATTGAAGTGTTATATGCATGAGCAGAGAGTGAGAAATGGTGGGGATTTATATAGGAAAGAAGAAAGAGGTAGCTAGGATTCATGAACTTCGGTGGTAGTTTCGTGATGGTTGTTAAAACTGGATCCTGTATCACTGTATGTATTTGTTTATGGTTTGTTTTTTTAAACCAACAGAAGATGTATGGAGAGTAGAGTAGCGTCTCAACACCAAGCTTAATGTAGAAATAGGACACGTACTAAAAATAGAGAGAGAAAGGCTTCCCCTTGGTTGGTCTAACTTGAGCATGTGTCACGGGCCAGTTCCGTGTTAACAATACCGCCAGTCCAGTATCAATAACCCGGGATCGTACAACGCTAGACAAGCCGTCACAAACCAAGAGTTCAACTATTTGTAACAGACATAATAATATAGATAATTAATGATTTATTATTAACATTAATATTATGTCATAAGAAGATCATAGTATCACAGCATATTAACAACCAAGCATTCAAGATAATACATGACAACACATGAAAAAAATATCATGCTGATTATATTTTTTTAGTGATAATAATTCATTACATCATAAAAATTGTAGCACATTTATTGCAATTAAAGGAAAATTTATAATAAATAAAATAACTAAAAATATCTAGTTTTTCAATCACTTGATCCATCAGTCACCTCTTTATATATGTTTAATTATTAAATTAAATTATATGAGAAGAAGAAAGTATTAGATGTGAGAAGGAGATTCTCTTTTAATATATGTATATATAAATTTTTAATTTAGATAGAGTAAGATTGAGTATAAAGATGAGAATAATAATGTAAGGATAAGAAATTTATTAATTAGACCATCTTAATTAATTCCTCAGGACTTGTGACCAGCTTGATTTTCAGTACTACATGCCATGTGCCAAAATCTTTGGTGGTTCAGATCTACTTTTCTATAATAGATAGATTTCCATTCTTGAATTAATTGCCTTTTCTTTTGCTCATTCTCATCAAGTAGTTCTAGACTTCTTGGGGAAAGATAAAAAAAAACACATAAAAATTCTATGTTCAGAGTGCTAACAATGAAATTGGATTTTCAGAGATTGTGGAAGTAAAATATTGCATTCCTGCTGTTCTGCAGGATACAGAAAGAAATGCTTGTCTCATGTTCTGAAATTCTGTGATTGTGAAAATCTATTCTAAAGTCAAAAGCCATCAGTATTTGAAATGTAAAGTTTGAGAGAACTGACTCTTTAAATCATTGCTTAAGCTTATGTAATTCTACATATTAAAATATGAAAATTCATTCATTGAGCCATTTAATTGTTACGTGGCACCAATATAAATATGAGATATGATGCACTAAGCATAACTTGTTTGTACGTCTAATTTTTATTTTTAATTTATAAAAAAATTTAATGATTAAATGAGTGAGACTTTTATTTTTTTTTAAATAATAAAAATTAATTTCTAAATACTTATTAAATGTATATTGTATCTATCATGTATAAATGTTCTATAAAAATACACTCTTAAAATCAAAATGCCATATTTCATAATTTAATTGTAGTTAAAAGTAATAATTATTTAATTTTTTTTTAAATATTGAAGAGGGAGAATCGATTCTAAATTTATTGTCAAGCGAAATATATACTTATCATTAAATTATATTTTGGTATGTAATAATTATTTAAACTTAATAATTAATTCTTATAAATCTATTTCAAGCTTTACTATTAAGAAAATTACACATTTAAGTAAAATATAGTGTCAAGTATATATACAGTCTGAACAATAAATTTAGATTTAATTTCTCATTTTTTTTAAGTTCAAAATTTTTTTTGAAAAATTATAATTAAATGGAACACTTTTTTTCATTTAGCATTTTTTGTTGTTTTAATTTCAATTGGGATGATACATATGCTTTTAATTAAAAATGAGGAGATATTTGATCTTATAATATCATCTTATGCTACACGGAGGGTATGAAATACAAGAATTAAAAGACTTATTGGTTGACTTTGATGGAACACCAAACATCGCACTAACAAAGGAAAAAAAACTGCATGTGCATAAAGAAACTAATTCATGGAGTGTGCTTCTTCTAGGAAAGTTGGTTTGGTAATCTTGAAAAGGCTTAGATGAGCATTCCCTGTTATTGTAATATCAGGAAATGTGGGATTTGATTAGTATGATTACAGGATTTATCCTATAAATATATGAAAAGTCTCAGGTTGTAAACTTTAATTAAATATATACATCTAACTCATTCATTCATTAATTAATTAGATAGAGTCAGGGATGGAGGATTATAAGGTTCTCATAGATTTGGATTATTGCGGTAAAAAAAAAAATTATTAATTTATAAAATAATTTCATTTGGTCTATTTAAATTTTATTTTTTATTCAGTTTTGATTTATTTAAAATTAATTTTTAAAAATTTTTTATATTTATATAAAAAATTTTAACTCCGGATCTACTCAAAATTATATTTAAGTTTTGCTAGGTTTCCTTAGTATAAATTATTGCTGAATCATTATGAATATGGAGCTAGAATTTATTACTTTAATTATGACATTTTAGAACCGGTATAGCTAGTCATTTGTCACAGCCATGTGAGCCGAGGGTAGCCTAAGGACAGCTGTCAATTACAGAACATAAATAGCTAAGCAAGAAATGCATGATCTGTAAGTAACAGAATTCTTATGCAATTGATAATTCAGTTAAGATTCTCTCTCATTCTCTCTCTCTCTCTTTCTACTCTCATCTTCCCCCTCATTTCTGTTTCTTCATTCTCCTCCATTTCTATTGTTCTTTGCTTACTGATATCCATTGTTATGACAGGCCATAACATCATTAATTCTGTCATTTTTTTACAATGATATACGCTTACTTAGTATGGATAATGTGTTTCCTAGACAATTTGGCAAAAGATTTTTCCAATTTTTAGGCCACAATTGTGAAAAAAAATTGTGGAGTCAAAGAAATTTTTTTTAGAAAATTTGATCTTTTAAAATTAAATTGAACCTATAAATATATCTATTTATCAATATGTCAATAATACAAGTAAATTTTACCATAGAGTATAAGTAGATTTTATTACTTGGATCAAGTCTCGTTGATAAATAGTTTTGATTCAGAGTGTTAAAACTATATATTATATATATATATATATCCAATTAAAAACAAAATCTGCTGATAAACTAAAGTATATAAGATCTAATCTAACAATAAGAAATTAAAGGTGAGATATTTCTCTAATCATGTGAATTCTCAACGGCTCAACGCATCTAGCATCAAATAATAAGTACTGTATAGTAGTTGTTTGGCAGTACGAAGTGGCAGGTGCTTGACGTTGGACTCCAAAAACACAAAAAGCTGTAAAGAGAGAAGTATTTTATTTATTTATTTGTTGTTGAATTTGAAAATAATATCCAAAGTCCCAACAAATCAACTAATATAATAATAAGGAAACAAACAAAAACATTAATAAAAATGCATATGCTGTATCATGTCATGGTGGTATAGCTTGTCTATGAACTGTGATGGATCATCAATCAGTACACCGACATGATGGGAAGGAAGTTGTTTGGCTCTTGCAAACTTACATTTTTTCTTTCTATTATTACATTTTAGAAATTTAAATAATTTAATTAATTCATGTCCACTCTTTTTTTTTATTATTATTATATTTAAATAATCTATGTAAATATCTCTCTCTTCACCTATAAATAAACTATCACGAGGCATGATAATATCCTTCTCTCAATTGCTCCTATTTCTTTATTTTTAATCAATTTATTTCTTAATATATTCCTCCTATTTCATTTATACTGAGTTTTTATGATGTTTATCTTGAGTGTTCTAAGAATATTCATTAGAAATTAAAATTTCATATAATATAAAATAAATAAATTTAAAAATAAAATAAATGATTGAAAAGTATAGATTTTGATATATTATTTTAAATGATAGTTATTATAATTAAATATAATTTTATTAAAATTTTTTAATTTTTTCATTAAACTCATTTTTATATTAATTTATTTATATTTTTCTAATATAATTATTTTATCCGAAATATGGCACTGGAAAAAATATTGTTATGTTAACTTAGTCTTTTTTTCTACTTAGTATATATCAATTCGATTGCCTATATATTTTATGCCTACATGATTTATCATGTAATGAATTAACAACGTATAAAAGAATATGATGTGAAAAGTGAACACTAAAACTGAAAATTTTAGCCTATTGATAAGACTCAAATATTTTATGTTTGATTTCTGCCCATATTAATTTTAAATTATATTTATAAGTAAATAGTGTTGAATGTATTGATGAATATATTTAATAGTAAAAAAATTTCAAAACTATAGATTAAAACAACATTTCTTAAATAACTATATATGGTCAATAATATCTAAAATGATGTATTTTGAAAAATAATTTTAATTTCAAAATCTACATAAATTAATTTTAAATATATACTATATAACCGTAACAAAAATAAATTGTGACATGCAAGACGTTTCGAGATCCAATTGGTTAAGAATTAAAAGGTCGTTGGCCGTGAAGTTTGAAGAGGAACTATATATATATATATATATATATATATATATATATAATGCCACACAGGTAATGGATATATCACATCAAATGTTAGTCTGCATTCATGCATCTAGACCGTTGACGAAGTTTTTTTTAAGGGGAAAAAAAAGAATTTTTTTAAAAATAATAAAAAAATAAAAAATATTTCATTTTTATTGATAATTTTTTTTTAAAATATTATATATTTAAAAATATTTTTTTAAAAATACGATATATATTAAATATATATTAAAAATATATTATATATATATTAATATATATAAAAAATAATTAAAAAATTAAAAAATAATATATTCATATAATATTTCAATAAAAATAAAAAAACATGAGCTCAGCTGAGCATTTAGGCCCAGCTGTCTCTATAATCATTTCTTAAATTATTCAAGTCTCGAATACTTTATTTGATGGTGGATTGGGATTAATTAAATGGCCGGAGTCATAATTTTTTATTATAAGGAATTAATTTTTTTGAATTTGATTACATTAATTTATTATCGTAAATTTAAATCATTTTTAAAGTTAAAATTTAATATGCCTTTTTGAGTTTTCAAGTTTTTTCTAAATTATTTTTAATAACTTCTCAATTTTTAATTTTTTGGAATTAGTTTTAATAACTTTTAAATTTTTAATATTTTTTAAAAAATATCAAAAGTTTATGTTTTTTCCATTTATAATTTTATTAAAATAAAAATAAAAAAAAAGCAAAAACTTAAAGTCTAAATTATTGCCTATTTAACAACTAACAAAGAAAATTTTAAATAACTGGATAAATTTTAAATTATAGATCACTCCCAAATGATTTAGATATAATAACTCACATGTTAAAAAAATATAAAGTAAAAAACTTCTAAAAAATAATATTCATGATATTTTCATGAATATATTCATTTTTTATTTTTAAAATTTCATATAATAATAAATTATATATTAACAAAGTAAGTAAGAATTGTAATCTTAAAGATAAATTACTCAATTATATAAAGACATAATAATTTTTTTTTATTAGAGAAAGATGAAGAAATGAATAAAGAGACACGTCAATATTTGGACATTTCTCTTTTTAGGACAAAACAATTTTTGTGGTTTACAAGCATTTCTTTTGAAATTTTTTGAGCTTATATATCTTATCCCATATTCATTATTATCATATCATTAATTTTCATAAACTTAAAATTGCAAACATAACAAATTAGTCCAATTATGGGGGTGTTTGGAAAAAAAACTAACGTTTTATTAAAATAATTAATTTTATTAAAAACGAGCAATTTTATTAAAAACGAGCATTAATTATAAAATTCTTCCCTCCAGCTTTTAAAATTTGCGTTAGATATTAAAAATAATTTAGTTTCTTTTTTTTACCCAAACACTCTAAAAACCACAAAACTCTTTACCTTTTTCCTAAAACACAACTTATAACGTTTAACTTTCTATCCAAACATTCTCTATATCTACTATATTTTATTTGTTTGTTATTATATTAGTCCAAGCTAAATTACTCAATTATTTATATATATAATTTTTTTTTCAAAAAATGGGGGGGACCATGTCATAGAGTGGCCCCGCGGTTGATTATCTAGTATTGGAAGTCTATGTTAGTTATGTTTTTTTAACAGAATAAATTATTATTATTTTCTTAATAATAATAATAAGATTATGAGTCCATGGAAATAAACTTTAAAAAGAAACACCATTACCAAAATTTTGAACGAAAAAAGTTATATTGATTGAAAATTATAATTCATAACTTTGTGAAGTAATTTACGTTGCACATTTAGGTATAATTTTGTAATATATGTATATATAATTTGGATAATATATATACTCATATTCGAATTTATCTTTCTCAATATTTAAAAAAAGGAAAAAAAAAACATAAAGAGATATTTCTTCTAATTTTCAATTTCAAAATTATTATTTTTATTATTTTTTGAAACAACAAAATTGTTATTAATTAACAATAACATTAACAAAACAAGCCTATAGTATACTTGTATGGATGAAAAGAACAATAAGCAAGAGAAAAATTAAGAAGTGATAAAGTGTTCTCCAAAAGCCACTGAGGGAACTCAATGCATATAAAAAATATTGGGAACCATATATACTTTCATATAATATTAAAATTGGACCTACTGAATTGAATTTAGGGATGTGGTTCCAACCTGATTATTATGAAAAATATACACTATTATTTTAAAATACATGAAATGCAATAATTGTATATATAATCTCATAGAAAAAATTATTATAAAATATTTATAGTATATTATATTATATTAAAAAATATATGTATTTTTAAAATTTTATTATAAAATCTATATAATTTGATTTTATTAAATTACAAAATCTTTTTCGTCTGTTTTTAGTCATTTTTCATTAATTAAATTTTAAAAAATTAAATTTTAATTAAAATATTTATTTTAATATCCAAAATACTCCTATCCACCAAACCAATCATCATCATTTTTCATATTTGCATCTTTCTCGCATACAGATATAGATTCATCATGGTTTTGCAATTCTAGTGTTTGATAAATCATACGATTTTTTTCATATTTTTCTAGGAAATAAACAAAAAATAAATAAATAAAAAATTTACGGGAGAAATTGAAAAAAAAAAGTGCCTTGAAAGTGACATAACTACTAGTATCCACATATCTCTCTCTCTCTCTCTCTCAATCTCTTTTTCCTAGTTAAAATTGGATTAAATTAGCTGATTGAATGAAAAAGTTTAAAAATTGAACCAATGATCGATTTAGTTAATCTCAAAAAAATCCTCTTAAAACTAATTAAAAATTAGAGAATTGATCAAATTAAGCTGATTTTTTCGATTCGATCAGATCATAATTTTTTTAACTTTTTTTAATTTTTTTTTTTTTTACTTTTTACTTTTTTTAATTTTTAATATTTATTTTAAACGTTGGTTTTATCTCAGAAAACCGAGGAGAACAGAGCCACCATCGATCTATTGGCATATCCTTTAGCCTTCAGTTTCGCCATTCAACAATAGTACATGGGCCACCCACTCCTTCAGTTCTCTTTCTTCAACGAACACGGCGGGCAGGTCGATCAGGTGCCTACTATCATTTGCTGAGTTTGGTATCCCTTGCCCGCTTGAGCTCGAAATCCCTTTGAGCCTCGTTTCCACCGGAACTTCTACTATTTTGCATCAGACTTGTTCGAGTTACTCTAATTGTTTTGTTTTGTGTGAACTGAATTGGGTTTATTTGTAAATGATTTCAACTTTAATTTGCATGGTTTGTTTTATTTTGGATGACTTCAAATCAGAGTAAGAAAAAAGAAAAACAGAGTAAGGGGAAAGAATTAAGAATAGAAAAATATTTAAAAAATAAAAAAAAATACAGATCAATTGACTTGCATAGAAAATTGAGCTCTAGAAGTTTGATGCTGAGAAGCTCTCCTGTGCTCAATCTGGGTTTGAGCTCTAGAGGTTGATTTTTTTCCTAATAGTTACAATCTGGGTTTCTAGATTTCTTCAATCAAATTGTAACCAACACCGGCCTCAATCAAATTGACCTCCCTAAATTCCACTGCCGTGGAATTGTTGTCGCTAATTCGGGCAATGTTTATTTTGCTGATGTAGCGATTTGGCAATTAGTTTTGAGGTTTTATTGGTGATAGAGTTGGTGTTGGGTTTGAAGAGTTGAAACCCAGTATCTAAAGAATTTGAGATACGGGTTTAGTTTTGTAGATTTTATTGAGTTGAAAATGATAGTATCTAAATAATTTAGTAGTGTGGATTTTATTTTGATTTTATTTTTTGCCTTTTAATAATAATACTAATAAAAAGAAATTAAAAGTGAATTAGAAATTGATAGACATGATATTAGAGTGATAATTAAAATGAAAATAAAGCATGATATAAATTTTTTATATTAATTTAATAAATTTTTAATAGAATTATTTTAAATTTTAACGGAATAAAAATATATTAATTTTTTAATATAATTTAAAAAAAATAAAGATTTTTTAATATAATATAATAAAATATAAAGACTTTATAATAATTAACCCAATTTCATATCAATACTAGAATCATCCACTACAAAGAAACCATAGAAGAACAGAGCTGATATATAAGCTCAAGGCATCTTTGATATTATTGTTCGAGTTGCTGTTGAGGGTTATCTAACCTGCCTAACAATAACTTTGAGAGACGCATATTGGGTGTTGGAAAGTTTTGTTTTTAAAGAGAGAAAAAAAGTGCATGGTTAAGTTAATTAATGGTTTGTGGAGGTGAGTTCAAAAGAATTAGTTTTAGATTTTCAGTGAAAATTTGTGTCTACAAAGGAAGGTGTGGATAGTTTTCTGTTTATTTTAGAAGACTTTGGTATTAGTATAATTTTAAAAGAATTGAATTTGTTTTACACTGAATAGACTAATTTAATATCTCTAACGCTCTTCCTTACAAACATAGTGCACTTTTTCATGGATAAGCGTAAAGGCTCATGTTCGTTTGATATGGCACATAATGTCAAAAGAATTAGTCAAGGAGAGACCAATATATCAAATCAAAATTTAAATTTGTTAGATGATAATAATTAAAAATATAAATATAGTTATCATGGATTTGGAAATTAAGAAACGAAAACATACAAAGAAAGAAGATTTCCAAACACAAATCCTTTCATGTCCTCTCATCAACTTGTAAGGTCGGGGGAGAGAAAGAGGTTGGCCTGACCTTTTGGAAAGGCAACAAATACAAAACTATCACTTTCTATTGCAAAAATATAAAGATTGGTTATAATATGCTTTTGACATATATATATATATGATACTAATTAATTATTTTCCCACTGTTGAAAAAATATAACACATATTGAATAATAATAAAATATATAAATAATTTATAAGTGAGTAAATGTTGAATCTAATATAAATTAATTGATTTACTCATTTATAAGTTTGTGTGTATACGAATTCATAAATTTTAATATAATATTAGAGTAAAAAAAATAATTTATATCCTTATTTTTTCATAATTTAGAATTAAAATTTTAATCTCTTTTAATTATTTTTTGGTCTAATAATTACATTATTATTTGAAAGATGTTAAAAATTAATAACTAACTTTTGAAATTAATACTCTAAAAAATATATAAGCTTCTATGTTCTTAACAATTACTAATTTTGTTGTTGTTAGTTTTACCATTCAATAATAATCTGATTTAAATAAAATATCATTTAATAATAATCGCTTAATTATTATAAACCTAATTATCATAATTTGTCTAAGGTGCATGTATGTAATGACGGCAGAAATTAAGAATTTTTGGCAGCTGATGGACTATTATTGGAAATTTAGTGGTAGAAAATAGATATCTATGGTTTGTTGGCTTATGCCCTTAAGCCATCTATTTAGAAGCATATTCATTTTACAGGTGATGTTTTGGTAAGATTACAGTCGAAAAGCCGGCTTTCTGTTTATTCTAGTGGTATATTAGCAGTTTCGGATCAGACTCCACATTTTCTCAATTCAAAACTCAGTTAAAATTTTCAACATTGATATGATATATATATATATTTTTGTATTACAAGACAAATTGACGTTCATTTAGCATTGGCTTAGTAAGGAAATAAGCAGGAGCTTTGACTCTCCGACTCATTTAAAAATATATATATATTATTTATGTATAATTAGTCTTTTAAAATTTTTGATTGATTCTTTAAAAATTAAGTAACTATAAATAATTTTAAAATTATTTAACTAATTATAATGTGTTTTTCTAATTGATTGACAAAATAATTGCATTATATATTATGCATACTTAGTTTAGTAGTATTGATAAAGATGCTCGTGAATTGATAATCATTTGGAAAGATTAATTAGAAATTTAGCATGATTAATTAAAAAATTATTCTAACTACATAAGAGTAATATAAATAATTTTAAGTAGTTTGATGGTCAAAACTTCTGTATGTCTCTTAATTACGTACTTAGTGTCAGTATTTTTTTTTTTTTTTTCATTTTTGCATTAATGAATGAAACCACAGGCTTGACATTTGCCTATAGCTATAATAACAATTTGCTACATTTAGATTCAAATCCAATTAATATAAACATTACTCTCCCCTCCCTTCCATAATATATTTTATTTAAAATTTAAAATGTTAATTTTAAGATAAAAATACTAAAATATCCTCATTTAATTTTAATGTGAAGAAACAAAAATAATTTATTAAAAAAATTAAGAGATAAAATTAAAAAATAATAATAAATATTTTCTTGAACTCCTAAAATAACAATTATTTAAAAAAAAATCTCTAAAATAATAGTTATTGTAAAAGGAGGGAGTACAATTCACCGTTTTCCATTTTAGCTTTGCAATTCTTTTGTCTCTCACCATAATTGACCACCTCCTCTTAGGGATCACAAAACTCGAACCCAAACTATTTAATAATAAAAATAATCATTTTATTATTTGTCACACTTCGAAGCGGGACAGATTAGATCGAATCAGGTATATCTATTTAAATATATTTTTTATTTTTTCAAATATTCATATAATATAATTTATATTTTATATAAAAAATAACTATAAATTATATATAAATAAAATATTTAAAAATAAAAAATATAGATAATATATATAATCGGATCGGATTCGAAATAGATATCATCATTACTCGAATCTGCCACGAGTATAAAATAAAAAATATGTCACCTTATTTATTAAAATGATTGAATATTACTCATCCATTCAAATCGGACCAAATTGAATATCTACGAATTGGACCAAATTTTTCATCCCTACATCCTACATCTCCTTCTTCTATTCCTAATTTCCTAAGTATTATTAGATTTATAATTGACCACTTCCCACATCTCACCATATATGCATACACCTTCCCTATTATTAGATTTATAGATGCAAGTTTGGCACCTCTCTCTACTTTCTACCTGCACCTACTCTTTTGTGTAGGTAGGTAAATATGTTTGGCAATTTTGTTTATTAATTACTATTAAGAAATGCATTATATTGAAAACATCAATTAAAATTTATTTTTAAATGAAATTCATACGTTGTAATTAATTTAAAATTGTAAATCATTTCAATTAAAGATATTTTTTATAAGCTGAAATATTGGCCAGGTATTTAAATAAAACATTTGATAGCAAAAGCAAGTCTGTAAGACTATAGCCTACGAACAAGACCAAATTTTGGCAAATAAATATCAAACAAATGAATCCTAACATACAAGTCTTAGCAGCTCATATCCACAAAGAAAAAACATTAATTAATATTTAATTAACAACAAACATAACAATAAAATTTTTAAAAAAATTCTCATATGGGATAATAGGGAAACTCCACATCCAATGTCACATTATGTCCCCTTTAGATTTGTTGTGCAACAATTGTCGTTTTCTTTCATTTGATATGGATAAGAATAAGATGTTAATTGTGCCACAAATTTTTTTTTTTCACTTCATTTCATTTCCCACATTTGATAATATTAGGGATTCACAATTTTACCTATTCCACAATTATTTGACCCTACTGAAGTGGATGGATATTTTGTTTTGAATTCTAATCAGTTTCAAATTTAAATTTGGATGTGAATAATGATATAATCTGTTCTATATTATATATTTTTTAATATTATATTTATATATTTTTTATTTATATTTATTTTTAAGTAAAATGGACATATAGTAAATGAATATATACATATAAAGAATAACATTAAAAATATTTTTAAAAGGAAAAATAAAATAAAAATATATAAATGAATATTATATGATCTGATTTATTATGTCTCAAGTGATGGGATAAATATTTTTATTTTTAAATGAATTATATTTAAATTTTACAAAAATGGCTGTTACCATCCCTCAATAGTTTTTTTTTTAACCATGTTTTTCTTGATTGGGAATTTTGGTCAATCTGTGTGGGCTAAGTAATGACATCTAAGACTAAGAAATGAATGGCGAAGTGGCTGATTATAATCCAAAACAAAAGAGGCAGCCCCGGTCCCATCACCTTGAGTCATTGACTAGGCTTGTGTTTTGATCTATCAAAATCATTAAAAAAAAGTGAATACTGATCTATAATTAACTCATGTTTATTTTATAGTACTCTTTAAATATTTATTTACTTTTGAATTTGACTTGAAAAAATGATAAATATTCATAGTAGAATGATATCTAGATTTTGAGATTTTTTTTTAAGGAAAGATTTTGAAATTTGTTAAACTTAATTGAGAGAGAGCATTAATTTAGATAGAAATTTTATCAAAATTTTTAAAAGGAAGTGAGGCATTCTAAGTTAATATTTTTCCTGAGTCATGATTTAAGTATTGAATTAAGTTACTATTTATCTCTGATGATACAATAATAAAATAAAAGATATACAACTAAAAGAATACATTATATCAAGACATAATTTAAATACATTAAAAAATAATAATCATTTTATAAAAATAAGAAATATTTTTGTATTAATTAGAAATGAATTGAAAATGAAGATTAATTATGAAAACAATTAACAGACTAAATTAGAAGTTACAATGTTTTTGTCCATAATCTCACATGCAATGCACGAATTAGTCTTTGGTTTCATGTAAATTAAGAGTCTCGTTTGGTTTCATGTAAATGAAGATTCTCATTTTACACGACGTGGTTATGCTATAAATATCAATATCAGCATACACAGATGATATCAATAAATAAAATTATTATTTAAACAACAATAACATAATACAACCCATAATTTTCCTCATTCAGATAATTATATAAACCTGGCAAGAATAGAAGGTGAAGATAAATCTAGTATTTTTCTTTACAAAAATGTCTTCTTAATTATTTGTCAGACAGAAGGAAATGAGGATTCCATTTATGTAAACTACTTGCAAGATAGCAAGTCTCACAGTACAGATTATTTTCATACCCCAAAGATGGCTATAATAGAAAGTATACGAGATAAAAGAAGGAAAAGGAAAATACTTTGATCATGCCAAAGGAGTTCTTTGCGCCGGATGATATGTTTGAGATCATACATAACACTTATTTCTTTGCTTTCTTACTTCCCCTGCCAAAAGAAATTAAAATAAATAAATAAACTCCCTTATTTCAAATTTAACACCAGGAAGAGAGAGGAGATTGCATCTTATTACCAATTTTGTAATACCCGGAACGGTCAAAGAACTGGTAAAAACAGAAAATTATAAATTCAATCAAAATCAAACCAGTTGAACTAAGATTAAACTAAGAATAATTAAATTAATATTATATAATAAAAAAATATAAATTAATATGCTAATGTTAATTCTTTAATTTTATTTTTTAAATCCAATTTAATTTTCATAAATAAAAAAGTAAATTATATATATATAGTTTTTGCACAATCCAATTTTTTTGTTATTATTTATATTCACCTTTATTTTTGAAAATTTTATACTATTTTAGTATTTTAATTTGTTTAATTTTATATAAATTTACAATTATTTAAATTAATTTAATATTAGTTTGATGAGTTTTAAATTTTGGATAATTCATTTTTATTTAATTTTAAAAAATAATAATAATTTAAAAAAAAAGCAAAAAAAAAAAAAGGGAAGGGCTGAACCAAAGTGGTCTGCCAAAACCAAAATGTCGCCGTTTTAAACCTTTCAAAATAATGTCAATTGACTAGAATATAATAAAAAATATTCAAAAACAAAACGGCGGCGCCATTTTGATCAAGAAATAAAAAAAAAAATTCACCCACTTGACCTGAAAAATTTGATCAGCAACGGCTGGGTCATCAGTTACCCAATCGGGTTACCGGGTTTTGGTCCCGTTTTAAGGGGTGGACCGGACACCAACCGGTTCCCAGTTTTTCTGGTTGAACCGGCCCGTCTAGTCTGGTTTTCAAGACATTGCTTGTTACGCAAAAACTTACTCAGCAGGTTGAGGGGTAAGTGTTGCTGCAGATGGTTGTCGCTCTCCCGGAGGACCCTGCCATACACGAGAATTGAAGTATATTTCAAAAAAAATATGGAGTTTAACTCTATATTACTATGCTCCTCTTCTATATGAAAGTAACAACAGATTTACATAGCCAACCATAAGTTCTTTATGAAAACATCTTTTGGCTGATCAAATCAAATGTTCAGACTTGCTGTAGTAGTCCATGGAAGGGCCGGTGACAAAGAGAAAAGAGTGTGTGTGAGAGAGAGAGAGAGAGTGCTCTATTTTGGGGTGGAGACTTGGGGGAATGGGGGAGGCAAAGACAAAAAATTGAGAACTTTTCCTTCCCAATGAGCTCCTGAAGTTGAAAATGTTAGCAAAAAGAATATAATAAAATTTGTTAATAATGCAATGCAATTAAGATTTATCCCAAGATCCTTCAGAAATTTAAAGATCCATTACACGAGGGTGATAACAGGCTATTCCATTTATCTCACCTGGGCAAAACGTTCCTCTCGCCTGGCAAGCTTTCTTTCCCTGCTAGCCTTGTTCTTGGCCCTTTTTGCTTCAAACTGATCAGATAAAGTCTTTTCTCTCACTTTCTCAGCTTTTGACTTGTGAATTGATTCCATGAGCACCCTCTTGTTCTTAAAGACATTACCCTTAACTTTCATGTACATATCATGATACATGTGCTTGTCAATCTTCTTTGATTCCCTGTATTTGCGTAGCAAGCGTCGCAAAACTCGCATCCTTCTCATCCACAGAATCTTGGTGGGAAGCCTTGCCTCCCTTGTACCCTTTCGCTTACCTCCAAGTAGAAAAGAGTAGTAAAGAATCCAAAATGGATGTCATTTTTTTTTTCCGAACTGAGACATAAATTCAGAAACTTAACAAATACTAGAACCATGCCTTGTCATCTAGTGTTAATTCTAACATTTAAACAAGTTCAAGCCATATAAAATTTATGAGTTCGCAGGGTTGGTAGTTCATCTCCCTCCATGTTTGTCATAACAAGGGCACCCTCTGAAATCTTAGAGGGGAGTCATCATGGGGAATACATCGAATGGGATCCATTCAGGAACGTGGAATTTTGAGCGAGTTATGGTAGTGGTGGTGAGTGTGACCTTTGAACGAGGAGTAACATGTAGTTAGAAACATGGACAAGTTCCTTGGGAATGATGGTCAAGGTTTGTCATATAAAGATATATGACTATATTTATATCTTTCTCCAAAATTCTAAATAATCTCCTAATCAGTTTGCCAAGGAAGGAGATGAAACAGCTTCCAAACCCTTATAAAAGTCTATCAGCTGCCAATAATATCTAGCTCTTGGAATCCCATTGAAACTCAGTATTTCCATTTTGAAGACTTTGACACCTTCTGCTGGTGACAGACCAGCCACACAGTTGGTCTCCAAAATATTTAAACTTAATATAAGAGGATAAAGTGAGATGCTAACAGATTGCCTATATTGCCAATAAATTGCAAAGCAGGTTCATTAATTCAACTTTAGCCAAGTGAAACAAGTTATCATCATCAGAAGTCAAGAGGATATGTGTGTGTGTGTGTGTGAGCAAATACCTGCCTCCACATAAACATGAACATATCTTTTAAAGTAAACACCATTAAAATCATCATCTATAATCAGAAGCATACCATATCCAGAATGTCTTCCCTTCCTTTTAGCCTCTTTCATTCGTCTTGCACGAGACCGAGAATGAATCTTGGTTGGTTTCCGGATAATGAAACCATCTTTTATAAGTTTTCTGATGTTTTGCCCTGTTTTTCAAATTCACAAAACAAACCAAACCAAACCATAAACAGACAATGTCCCAAAAACCGAAACACCCAACAACTATATATATTCATTAATTCCTCCGTCAAAAATCTATATTTGCCAATTTATACATATACCCAGTAGCTTAAAAATTTTACAAAACCTCTACTTTTAATCTTTTCCCCATTGCAGACTCTGAAAATAAAAATTGCTATAAAAAGTTTTCAACAAATAAAATGAGTAGAGTCAAAAAAACCCACAACCCTAAAACAATTAATGTAAAATTGCATACAAAACTATTATCATAACTGATTAATACAAGAAAATGAAGATAAGCAAACGGATTAATGATCTATAAAAGTAGATGCAAACTCTAATATGTGAAAATAAAAACAGAGGAAAAAGAAAAAAGAAAAGCATACTCGAATTGGCCATGGAGATTTCACTGACTTCATTAGGGTCAAGCCAGACCTTCCCTCTCCCGCAGTTCAACACACTGGCGGCCAGCCGCTTCTGCAGCTTCAGAGACACCATCTCTCTGTCTCTCTGAACTCACTTCACTGCTCCTCTTCTGAGAACCACTCGTAGTTTCGCCTAATCATGTCATTACTCGTGAGGAAATCATTTGCCAAGACAATAAACGGTGCGTTTTATTAATTTCTTCGATAATTTTCTTTTTCCATGGGCCTGAATTACTGGTTAATGTCTAAAGCCCACTGGCCAATAAACCTCACATCGGGCTTTAATGTCCTGTGGGAACTTTTTATTTTATTATTTTTAACAAGCAAGCAAAGAACTACTATTTTATTATTGTTCAGTTACATTCTTATCCCCAATAAAGTTTATATCTCCTAGTACGCAAACAAAATTGAGGCAAGTGCCAATTGCAAATCGACAGAAATTATTTCATACTTGACTAGCAATAAATCACGCAAAATTGATTGGTGTTGTGACCCAATCATGGACTCAAAAAATCATATCATGGGTATATAGTGCAACCCTTCATCATTAGACCACACATTTGGTTGTGCAATTTGCAAGCTAGCTATACATGTAATATACTGGTTACCCAGAAAAAACTTCAAAGGTAGATCCCTGTGCATAACAAAATTGTTAAGAGTATAATTTTCCTAAAATTGCATATTTAAATCCATATGGGAGATCTTTAGCTTGCAAATTATCAAACAAAATGAGAGGGTTAAGCAAAAAAAATTGTTTGATGCTTAAGTTAAAAAATTGGAGATAAAGGAATTTTAAGAAAAATATCAAATTACTTTTTTAATTTTAGAAAGAGTTTTTAATGAGAATGAGATAAGAAATTGTAGAATTAGTTATTTTATATAAGATGATGACCCTTCCTCTTACACCAATTCACTTTATATAAGATAATGACCGTTTCTCTTACACCAATTCATTTCAATTATCGAATGAGAGTAGATGGTTATATGACAGTATTGTAAGGGTGGTGAAGTCAGATATGAAATAATATAATAGTTAATTTTTATTATATCAATTTTTTGAGATCATATATTATGCATTTAAATACTGTGGTTTATTAATAATTTTATCCTGATATAATATCTTATTCATTGATATGTGAAAGATCACCTATTAAATTTTTCAAGACATCTTAAATCAAGTGAAAAAATTAATTCACCCTAAATAAGAAATCTTTAGAGATATAAAAAGTTATCGAGGAGCCTTCTAATGGCCAAGTACCTTGGCCTTTAGGCTATTGAGTCTCTTGAGGTCGAACTAAGACTTCGACAAATAGAGTCTTAGAAGATAGGGCTTATTGGTGATTAATTGAGGCGTCTCTCCGAACCCAGTAGGAAACTCACATTTTATCCCTTATCATTCTACTTCTTCCTGTTATTTTCCTTGACAAAGTCAATATGTCCATTTTATTAATAAAGTTTATATATTCCTTGCTAGAATTATTAATTGTTGAAATGAATTTCAATTATTGGTATTTATTTTTTAAAAGTAAGAAAAATATACATAGGCATAAAAAATAAACTAACCTTTTAATTAATTTAGAACTTTAATTATTAAAATAAATAAAATTAATGTATTATATTATATATATTATTTCGAAGAATTAAAAAAAAAAAAATCATATTATGATATAAAAAATATAAGAATATATACCTATATAACATTATGCATAAAACTTAGTAAATACTAAATAATAATATCATTTATATAAACAAGTTATACTTACACAACTATAATTTAGTTATGATATTATTGTTTTAAATATAAATTTGATTTTTTCCTTATAATTACTATTTATATTTGATATATAAAAGAATATTTTATTATTTATTTAAATAAAAATATTTTAATTGAATTATTAATTCTTTAAGAGGCTAAATCCTCCGTTAGGTATATTAAAACTTCCTATCATAATCAGGATTAATATAAAATAATATTTACAATATAAACTTTTATTTATGATCAATTTTTAAGAAGCAAATGAAAGTTTATTATGCCAAACAAATTTGATTAAAATTATATCCAAAATTTTCAAATATAATGCATATGAATTATAAATGTCTGTATTGAATTTGAACTCAATAATATTGATTGTTTGTACATAATTATTTGGATCTGAGAACTGAAATTGCAATAATTAGTGGGTTCAAGAAAAAAGATGTAGAGAGCACTATAACATGCATAAAAGAGTGAGATTTTTCCTCGAACTCTTCCTTCAATCCAACAAGTAAACTGATGCCAAAAATAAAATGTCATGTCATCAAGGCATTATATCATTTTATTGTATATGGCAATAAATACAATCAGTGGAATCATTTTGCGACAAACCAATAAAAACATTGAAAATCCCATCTTTTTGTGGTTTGTAGGTCTTTTCCCACTTAGCTTTTGGATAATTGATAAATGAAAATGCAGTAGTAGTTTTCATTGCTTTTCACCATTTTTAACTTTTATGTCTAAAGTTATATTAATTGGTTGCATAGCCATAGCAAATCTATGAAAAATTAAAATTTTATTCAAATCAGTTTGTACTTATGCCAAATTCCAATACTTAGTGTTTCGAAAGGACTAATACCTACTTGCAGGTTCCACAAATAATCTTGAACGGTTGGTCATTTACCGAATTCAGTGTTCTTTTTTATTATTATTATGAGCTAACATTCCATTTGTAATCAAGATTTGGTACAAAGTAGCTTTTGATTTTGATAATTACCCTTTTGGAATGTGCAAGTAAAAGGAACATTTTAAGTAATTTCTAAAAAAATTCTAAGGTTCTAAATTCATTATGTCACTATCTCATAATTTTAAGAACAAGTTGCAGGTGAAAAGCATTAATCGAAAAATGTATGTGAAAAGCCTCCTGTTAGTAGCAGTAGATTATTTAAATTTGTATCCCCAAAGGGAAAACATGAAAAGGAATCTCATGTTCATATTGCTTACTGTAATCAAACATATCAATGTTCATAATTATTGGCTTTAGTATTATTATGCATTGGTCTTTCCCAACTACCATTTATTTATTTAAAGATGGTTTTTCTTAAAGAAATATTATAAATATAATTGCTGATGCAGCAAACCCATCATTTTATGTTTGCATAATCACTTTCTTGTATATTATGTAGTGCATATGTGAAATTTGTTGCATTTCTTTGGATTATAAAATTTAATAAAATAATTTTCTACCTTTCTGTCTTCTTTTATTGCTACTTTTTCTCCCTTCTTTTTTTGTTATATGCATCAAAAGAATCCATAGGATATTATTTTTTAATTGTTGTTGTACTATTTGAATTAAAAAAAAAAAGAAAAGAAAAGAAAAAGAATTTGTAATTCTTGTGAACTTTCTTTTATTTCCATGATGTTTACCATAGGACAGGATCAAGACTGATAGTTATTGTGATTCTGCAGAAAGAAATTCTGTTTCTCAATAGTATTCAGTTGATCAGTGCATTTTATGGGGTATCTTAAATCTATTGGAGTTAGCACTTTGTCCTAAAACCCCAAGTTACGGGAGTTTTTGTGTATATGACAGCTAGTGACAGTCCTTTTTTATTAGCTCCGTTTTGTAATGATGATTATATGAAATTAAAACTTGAAGTGAGGTCAGTTGAAATCTAATCAAAGTTCAAATTTTGATTAGATGCAAAATTCAAATTTATGAAGGGAAATATTTCTTAACCTTGCATAAAAATATCTTGTAATTATCTGTTTAGTATGAGTGAGAATGAAAAGAAAAGAAAACAAAGGTTCTTTACAGCTATCTCAATTGTTCTATATGTGTGTGTGTGAATGAGAGAATTACCAGAAAAGTTCACCTTTAATATTTAGTTATCTCAACAAAATTCACGATTAAGGAACCAACAAAATCAATATGTTTAAGCCAAACCAATGGCCAAACTGAGCAAGACAATGATTAATACATTTAACTATTCGTTTTCTTCAGTTAAAAAAAATATCATAGGACATGTAAAAATTTGTTAAACAAAGAGAGGAGTATATAATGTTTCGTAGGTGTGTGGTTTAAAATCAAAACAATGGGTGACAAAAACCAGAAAAAAGTATCCAAAGTGCTCCTTATGTAAGTTGCAGAAGAGTTACCACTTAAGGCCTAATTTGGGTGATAAGGAGTTTATGTTTTCATGACCTCCCACAGCTAAGTATATGACACATTAAAAATAAGTGTGGTGTCTCACAAAAAATTTACTTTTTCTTCTTATCCTAATTACTAATTTCACGATTCTTATAATAACAATCTAATCACGCCAAACCCTTAAAAAAAATGATTGCAGAAAAGTTGCTGCTTTTGTAAGGAAAAGTTGGGCAGTTTTGTCATTCACCAAGGAAAAAGTCTCAAAAACTTTATTATTTTTTAATATTGCTCATATTGCCTTGAATTGTTTGTCTAGTGGGGGGACCATAAATAATATGTGCAAGCAATGTAATGGGGCACTAGCCTATTTCATGAAAATATTGCATAAGCAACAAAGATGTTAGTGCCAACAATTACCAGCAACAAGAAGAAGAAGAAGAATGGGACAAACAGAACAAGAATGGGTAAAAAATAACAAATACAACATGCAAAATGTTGTCGTTAATTAGTGAGTTATGATCATTTCTTTTTCTTAAAGCAACAAAATTTCATGAAAAAATAATTTGTGTTGATTTTAGATCAGAATTGAGATGGTGGCAAATCCAATTACATGGTGGACAAAATTGTCTAATATCCTTTAAAATGCATTCCAGATATCTGCCATTTTCTCTGTGTTATGGTAATGAAAATTAGTTAATAAAATTACTTCAAAATTATGAATTTCTTGGAATTCGTCAAGGAAAGATTGAACTACCCATCTTAAGCATCAAGAACAAAAATTTTCTCTGTTGAAGTAAAAAAAAAAATTTGAATTTCAGTCTAATCTTTTTGCTTACTATACACCACATAATTCAGCTTTGCGCATAATTAAGAGGAATATTCTAGCTACGAACTTCTATCATGAAAGTTAGATGCGACAAAATATCAGCAACAGAAACAGGAGAATCTTCAAGAACTTTTGGAGCATTAAGGTAAAAATTTATATAATTTAGTCTTAATTTTAACTAAGAGCTTTTGAAACCCACCACTATCTAGGAAATAGTTAGATTCTCTTTTAACGAACAAGGTTATAAGGAGAGGAGAACACTTGTCGATATCGAAATTCATCTTCAAGAATCCATGATTCTACTGATGACTAGTTAAAACTTAAAAGGGTATGAAGAAATGAAATTCTTTGGCACAATTGATGTTAAGTTTGCAAGATACATTAAACAAATGAATATAACTATCATTTTTCCAATTATTCAATTTACTTGGTCATTAAAACATCTTAAAGAACACTGCCATCCTCATGAAACAGAACAAAGAGGAAAAAAAGGAAGAAAGAAGACAGAATGAAGCATTAGATGCTTGAACTAGCGGCCCTTAGTCTGAACCTTCGGTCAAGGTTCGACTGTCAACATTCAGTCAAAGTAATCTAATCGAAGGCATAAGATTAAATAAGAACTTAGATTAAACTTTGTTATTAGTGAGAGAAAAAGGACTAAGCATCCAATCTATTATAAGATATAAAAGCCGCCTCTAATGAAGAGTGAATTCAAATTGATTTTGAATTAATCAATTATGATTTTGCTTTTTTTTTCTTAATACATTTATAAAACGGCGGCGTTTTTTTTTAACGACGCCGTTTTTCCGTGTGAATGCAAGCCTTTCTTTATGGCGGCCTTTAAATCTCTAGAATTACTTATTTGCCCTTTAAGTGAGGTTTGTACTATAACATCTGTTGGCTTTTTTATCTTTTAATTAAATATAAAGTCCAAATGAAAAGCTTCAACTTGGAGATGTCAAAAGCGCGAAAAAATGTTACGTGTCATTCTCAGAATTCCTATCAATAATTACATGAGAAACTTATTCAATCACATTCAACTTTGTATTAACGCTTGTATTTGATTCACCAAATGTGGACAAAGCAGCTACAGCCTGTACTTGGTGCTAGTAACAATTCAATAATTGAAGAGTGTACCTTTGTTGTCTTGACTATCACTCGAGATGAATTTTTGCAACAAACAGCACAAGTTCAAACTGAAAGCTACTTGAAAATGGAATCAATTGCCAAAATACAAACGAGAGAAATTAACAATCAGCCAAAATATGAGCTTTCACGTAAATAAGCTTTTCTTTAGGTTCAATGACTCATATTTGAATATGGAATCCCAACATAAACTAAACCATAAATTTTTTTTTTTCTCAAAAAAGGTCAAATAACTATGGACTAACATGAGTCCTGATTAACATATTCACATAGATCCATGATATCCATGATATGGCATAAACAAACTATCCCCCAATAACATATGGCTGCCTCAATACCTTGAGAACTCTGATTTCTCAAGGTTACTGATGTTGCATTGATGATTGCATCTGAAAAATCAAATTGTAAGGTCCAAATTGGTATCCTGGAAGAGTTCCTCTTAGCAAATTTTGCTCCTCTAATTTTGGTCCATAAGATGATATTCCACAGAGAGGTGCCATCAACAAATTCCCATTTGCAGGATTAAAAACAGAAGCTGCAGCTGTTTTTCCTCCATCATTTTGTGGTTCCCAATCTAATAATCCTTTGGCCGTGGCAGCAAATTTTAGCTGCGTTTGAGATTGGAGACTTGTGGTGGCAGAATGATCTGGAGATAATGATTTCTTATCATCTGGTGAAGGGGACTTCGTATCTGGTAGATTGACAGTAGTAATATCATGGATACTAGATCTTCTCTTGTCTTTCCCTCCTGTGCTTTGCCTGATGAAGTACTTCTGAGCATGGCTAGCAACCTGAGTTGGAGTCCTAGTGGTCACAAATTTGCGAGAAATATTTCTCCAATCCCCTTTACCATACTTTTGGAGACCCATCAGAAACTGCCTGCAATTGACACCAAATAACACACAAAAAAACATAAATTCACAAACACATGGAAACCAAATTGAAAACCTGATAGTTACACATATTAGAAGTCCATGAAAAAGACATCAATAACAAAACTAAATCTTTAATTCTTAGATTTTCATACTACTTCACGAGATCTAATGCAAGCATTTCAACTTCAATAGCCATACTTATCTAACCAATTTTCATTGCAAAAACTGAAATAAAAAATGTAGCTCTTAAACTGACCCAATTATCCAGTCTGAGCCTAATCATCAAAAGAACAAAAAAATGAAGGGATAATGAAAGTAATTTACCTATGTTCTTCCTCAGTCCAAGGAACTCCTTTCTTTCTTTCCTGCTCAGAAGTGCGAGTTGTGGTGGCCCTTTTGTCTCCAGCAGTTAAGTAGTGATTGAAGCCATCAAAATCTTGATTATTATTATTATTATTATTATTATTATTAACCCACTCCAATGTAAAAGAATCGCTAGTGTAACCAGGAATTGGGATAAGACCAGCTTCAATAACGCTAATATCTTCTTCCAATTCTCTGTACTGTTTGATTACATCACCTACAGTCTTTCCTGGGATCAAGGCAGCTACTTTTTGCCATCGATCAGGATCATCCTTATCGTATAAAGCCAGAGCATTCTCAAATCGCTTGTTTTCTTCGGGGGTCCATTTTGTACTTCTGCTTTCTTGAAATAACCAGTTGGAATTTTGAAGATAAGAGGCTGGAGAGAGGATTTCAATTCCTCGATTCATTGTTTAAACTGTACGATAAAAGAACCAAATAGCAGAATACATATAATTTATAAAATAAAGGGTTAAAGGGTATTGCTATATATTTCTCTTTCTCTCTCTCTTTGAATTCAATTTGAAAGAGAAAAAAAATACAGAGAAGAAACGAAATGCAGAAGCAGAAACAGAGACGAGTTGAGAAATTTATGACCAAAGAATCATCAAATAAAGAAGCATTTTTTAATAGAATCTGAGTAACTTTCTTTTCTGTTTTGTTTTTTTACATAAGCATAAACTGAGGAATTTAAAAAAGTCCCAACTTTCCAAAACCCAAGGAGAATTCGAGAAGCAATTACACACAAAAAAAAGGAGATATTAATTATCTGTTTTGAATAATAATAAAAAAAAAAACCTAGATTATTCAATAATCAATCCATAAAATCCCAATATCAAAAAGAAAATTATACATCAAATTCAGCAAAGCAAACAAATTTGACCCATAAATTTTACAACTTTGAAGCTGAGAAAATGAGATGAGATTCAAGACCTTTCTTCTTCATGACAAAAGAGAAGAAAAAAAGAAAAAGAAAAAAACAGAGAGAGAGATACTAAAAGGCAATGAAAAGGAAATTGAGAAAAACAGAGAAAACAGAGGATTCAAGTGGTGGAAGTGGCGAGCAATTTATGCTTTTGTTCCTTTTGGGCTAAAGGCCAAGAAAGCAAAGCAGTGGGTGAAAAAGGAAGTGAATACAAAAAATATGCCAGGCCAGCTCCTTTGTTACTACTTGCAAAATGGAGAGAGAGAGAGAGAGAGAGAGAGAGAGAGAGATTGAAGAGGATCTATGAAACAGGAATGAACAGAACAGAGAAAAAGAGAGTGAAATTTTTTTTATTTTTTTTTTAAAAAGGAGGTCCAATGTGATTGGTGGATATGGTTTTTGTGGGCGCTTAGGCCAACTAAAAATAATAATAATAAAAAGTTGCCTGATTATATGTGCAGACACAGATATACAGTAGAGTGGCCCAATCCATGGAGTGAATTGTAAAGGCTCTTTGATTGGCTTAGATGGGTTAAACTCTTTGTAGAAGGTAGTTAACTAGTCATGGGTGGTTTTGTAATTTGATTAGAAAAAGATACCGAGTATGCAGTTCCAGCTTTGACAGTGTTGACAAATATTCTCATATCCCAACCATCAAAGAATTGGTGAATACATAAAATCAGGGATTAGAATTTTGATTAAATTAAAATATTCGAATAAAAAAAATTAAGAGTAATTAAAATAATATTATACATTATAAAAAAATATAAATTCTATTATATAATTAAATATTTATTATTTATATATTCAAAATAAATATAATATATATATAATTAAAATTAAATAATTATATAATTAAATATTTATTGTTTATAAGAATTTTTATTAATAAATCTAATTAAATAATTAAATAGTTGAATTATTTTTAATAAAAAAATCAATTTTAATTAATTTAATTTAACTAAATAAAAATATTTTCAGATAGTTAATTAAGTCAATTTTAGATTTTTAATTAAATTTAATTATAAATATATTTTTATTAGTATTATAATTAATAATACATATTAAATTATCTGAATTTTTATTAATTTTAATATTTTATTTTATAATTTAATATATTTACTCATTTATTTATATATATATATGCAATAAAAAAAAAAGATAGAATAATTAAATTATATATTCAAATTTATTATGCATTTAGAAGCACATACTTTTATTTTATATAATCTCAAACTGAAAATATATATAAAAAAAAAAAATCAAATCCACGTGCACATCACTACTTGGAACACAAATTGGAGCACAAGAAATAAATGAATCCCACCAAAAGTGCACCACCTGTAATGAATCCCAAGAATAATACGAAAGAGCACAAGAAATTAATCCCATAATAAAAAAGGCACGGCAAAAATAAATGATATATATTCACTTTTTTTTTTATTTATCATTTACAATCATATATATTAAGATACTTATTAATTCAATTTAAAATAATTTATTTAATTTTATATTTTTAATTTTATTTTAAATTAAATTATTATATTATAATTAAATATTATAAAGATAAAATAAAAATAAATAAATAAATATTATTTTAAAAATTTAAAATGATAATTAAAAATAAAAATTAATAAATTTTTAAAATTACAAATTAAAAAAAAAGGGAAAAAATATATATTAAATGGCTCAAAATAAACAAAGAAGTTGGAGTATCTTGGGTCTACACAAAGAGAAGAGGAAGGCTGGCTCTAGTAAGTCCAACACTCGTGCTAAAGGATGTCATTTTGAACTAAAATACCTAAAAAAGAAAAGCTTCTTGATCCGTTAAACCCATAAAAAAATGGGTTTGATTTGCTGAATATTCAGTCAAATTATCTGATTTGATTTAAATTTTTGAGAATAAAAATTTAAAGTGAATCAATCCGATCAATTAATTAATTTTTAATTTTTTTAATTAAATTAATTTATTCAGTCTGATTTTTAAAATCATGATATTGAGATTTGGTTCAAGCATATATTTTTTTTGTTTCTCAATAATAATGCCCCCTAGCCCTTCAATATGGTAAGTTTCGGCTATCAATTTTAAAGTAATTTTAATATTAATAAAATTTAAATTCATAATCTTATAATTTTAAAATAAACTAAAAAACAGATTGACCTCTGTCTAAAGTAACTCATTATACCCCACTTGGCTAACTTCAACTTAGGTAAGGTGTTGTAAATGATGAAACTCCTCCAAGGTAGGTTTGTAGTCATGCATAGAATGTTTCTTTTCCCTATTAAATGAGTTAGTGTGTTACTCTTTACATGAGAAGAGAACACGATACTTAGACTTTCTTTTTTATTAATATTCTAATGTATTGAGTTGTATGAATATTTTGAAATGTCAACCATGAAAACATTAAATTATTTTTTTTTTCTTTTTATGTTGGAATCTTTATACAAAGAGTACCTTCCCCGCTAGTTCCTACCCCACTCTATCACTAACTGCATCGCACCATACAATAAGGGAATGGATGGAGCAGGCAATAATGCATATTACTTGGACAATTAGGGTTCATGATTTATTTTTTTTATTTACCACCACATTTTTAGATATTTCAGCCATTAATGGAATTTTTACAAAATAAAATCTAAAAATTATGGAATAATGATTGTGAAATTCTAAAATTCGATATAAGATATTAATTTGTTATTAGGATTAGATTTTTATTTTTTTACAGTTTCATTAATTTAATCTTTTTAGATTTATATGTTTTAAAATATTATAATTTAATTAATTTTCAAATACGAAATATTATCACTTTAATTTATTCATTTTCTCTTCCTCGCATGAGTTCTACAATACATAATCACCTATTTAAATAAAAATTATTATGAATTTATCTACATAACAATTTTAATTTTAAGATGATAGAATAAAAGATTTAATGGAGGACGGGAGGTGTTGTAGAGCTCATGCGGCGAAGGGAAAATTAATACTAGTGGGATAATAATAAATATATATTTTTAAATTTTATTATATAAGTTATAAATTTTAAGATAATTTCAAACTATATTTTGTATATTTTAAAATCAGTCAAATATCCTATAAAAATAAAATTTTCAAAATTTTAAATCAATTAAAAATTTTAAAAAATTGTGATCTATAATTGATCTCATGGATTGATTAAGCTTTTTTTTTTTTTTTTTCAAATTGAATTGGTTTTTACTATTTTATTTTTTCAACTTCAAAATTCCATCAAAAAGGCCCATTCATTTGAATTTTCTTCTGGTCAACGCAAATTTTGCACCTTATCCAATACAACTAGCCTGCATAATGTTTGTTACATATAGTTAAATTTTCTTCTCCATTCTTTTAATTTTCTAGTTACTTAAGCATATGTACATGTAATTATTATGAATTTCAATCACATGGTTATTACTATAAGAGTGAATTCCAAGATCAAATCTCAACAATTTTATATTCCTCAGTCCCAGTTAAAAAGTATATATATATAATAATTATTATTTATATTTAATCAATAAAATAACTACAAATAGTGAAGCAATCAACATAATAATTTAATACATCAAATTTACATAAAATTTATTTGCATGTAAAACTTAAAAATTAAAGTTATAAAATATAAATTTATAAATATTTTAATTGCTAATTAATATTTTCAAGTTTTTAATTAAAATTTACAAATTTAAAAATAGATACTATTTAAGATATAAATTTTTTGTTTAGAAAAGAAAAGGTAAAGTTGACCAAAAAATTACAAATTTTGTTAAAAGATGTAAAATTTCAAACACTATTATCACATATCTCTTACTCTTATTCTTAACTTTACCCTTAATTTCAATTTATTATTAAAAAAAATAACTATATTAATAAAAACATCTATTAACAATTAAGATTATATGTAATAAAAAATCCAGCATAAAAGAATAAACACGCTAATAATAAAAATAAAAATATAATTAATTGACTAATTTTTTTTCCTTTTATAAATAATAAGAAAGACAAATCAAAATAATGAAAAAATTTAATTGAATTTTTAGACTTATATAATTTGCTTAAATAAAAAATATTTAATTAAATTTTTTTAGGTCCATTAATTTAACTTTTTATGAAATTTTAGATTTATTAAAGATAATAAACTGTGAATTATCATCTACATAAATTAAATATTAACATATATCATTGAAATGTACATAAATCTAATCAATCATACATAAATATAAAAATAAGCTAATAACATATAAAATCAAAGAAAATTGAACTAAAAATTATTAAAAATTAATTTGAAAATTTAATTTATACAAATAAATATATAAAAATCAAATTAAGCCATTTATATGTAAAAATAAAAAAATTGAATGAAAATTAATAAAAATAAAAAAAATTGAGCTAAAGTCAATAAAAAAAAATCATATAAAACATACCATATTGAATATGAGAGATTGATTTTTTAAATCAATATGAGAAATTAATATTATAAAAGGAAGAAAAAATTAATAATCTTATAAATATTTATTTAATGAAATTATTTAAGGATAAGTACAAAAAAAAGGGCTTATGATTAGAGTTATTTATAACTCAAAGCACGTGGTTTGTTTTTTTTGACAAAAATAGGTATATAATTTCTGTTGTAGATAATTAGAGGTATAAAATACTAAGACCATTAGTGATATGTGGTGCTAATTAATTTATTTTTAATTTTAGAAAATGTTACGAGAATTTATCACGTGTTATTTTATTTTTTTTATAAAAAATAAAGTTTTAAAACAGTTTAAATCGCATATCTCGAGTTGTAAATAATCATAACCAATAAGCATTTTTTTTATACTTATCACAATTATTCATCACAATTATTATTGAAAGATGAATTATAATATAATTAATATGATGATTTTTATTTATATTAAGATTTTTCTTTGTTTTAATATAATATGTTTTTGATTATAATATATAAAATATAAGATCTATTAAATTAATCAATTTAAAATTAAGAGAGTCTTTTTTATTTTTTTATATTAAAAATTATGTTCCTGAAAAATAATTTTAAAATTTTCCCTCGTAAGATTAAGAAAGTTTTATGTATAATCTAGGTTTATATATAATATATATAGATAATAGCCATATGCATATTTTTAATATAGAAATTTATATGATTTTTTAAAATATAAAATAAATAATTGTCTTTAATTTGATTACATAAAATATTTATTAAAGTTAATATAATGTATAGAAATTAATATACAATACCATTTAAATGTTAGGTTTAGCTATCAATGTAAGTCATGTAATAGTATTTTTTTACCATCATAAATTAGGCAAACTCAGTTGATAAATAAAACGTATTAGCAGCTATTAATTATTCAATGCATCCACAAATAGCTAATCTAATTTTGTTTAATATTTGGACCAATTAAGTCACACTTATACATCAAAGGTAATTAGAAAATTATTCTTTCTCATAATTAATTAATTTGTTACATTATCAAATCAGTCACATTTTATTTTTTAAAATAATAAATAATTATTAAAAATACATTATTATAAGTAATTTTTTAAAAATAATGCTAAAAGTCTACAATCATATGTATGTGTAAAAAACAAATTATTTCTTACAAATAAATACACATAAATAAATATGATTTTCATAATTGATTAAAGATTTCTACTTTTTTTTTTATAGTTTGTATATATAACACATTAAATGAAAATGGGATGGAGTCCCAAGTTCAAGCCTCTCCATTCATCATTATGAGAATAATTTTTCATTAATTTGGTGAAAATTATCTTCTAATTAATATGTAGTTTATACTGTTAATTCAATAAATTAGATATATCTCCTATAAAAAAATAAAAAAACACATGTTGCACATAAAAAAAAAAATAACTTAATAATAAGTATATAAACTATCAGGATAATATTCATTTATGATTCTCCCTTTCTATGCTTATTATAAAAAATTTTAAATAAAAAAATTTATAAATTGCATGATTTTCTAAGTGTCCGTTTGACACGATTTATAAAAAGAAAAAAATAATTTTTTAAAGTGATAAATTGATTTTGACTTAATTTATAATATTTGGTAAATATCAAAATTAATAAAAATAATTATCTTGATAGTTAAAATTCAACTATTTTGTATAAGTTATAAATTGAAACTTTTCAAAATAACTGAATTTTAAATTAAACGCGTAACTGATTTTAAAAATTAGTGAATAAAAATATTTTTTATTTTGCTAACAATAACAAATCTACAGTTTATGAATTTATAAGTATTTTTTAGATTGTATTTTATCAAATACAAACATAAAATTAATTATTTTTAAAAAATATCACTTTTAGAAATATAATTTTTTTTCATATGAAAAATTATTTTCATAAATTGTGACAAACTAGACTTAATACTAAGGATCCATTATTTTTTATCTTTAAATTGCAACCAAATAAATCTTTGACATGATTTAAAAAATAATAAAAATTAACTCAATGGATAAGAGAGTTATATTTCATTATATTAAAATGTTAATTTTGATATTAACAACTATAAATCTTAAATATATAAATTAAACGTAACTACTCTTAAATTTATTATTTTGTTTATTTTTTTTATCTGTCGTTTAAGATTTTACATATATGTTAAGACATTTATTAATTAGATTCAAAATAATTTATTTAATTTTATATTTTTAATTTTATCTTAAATTAAATTATTGTACTCTAATTAAATGTTATGAGAATAAAGTAGGAAAAATAAATAAATATTATTTTAGAAATTTAAAATAATAATTAAAAATATAAATGAATAAATTTTTAAAATGAGAGATAAAAAAAAATGAAAAGAGTAAATATCTTAATTTAAATATTTACTTAAAATAAATTCTTTAGAATCATTCAAACAAGCAAGTAATATAAGTGATTCTCTTAATCATATCAAAATAAAAAGATAGACAATGAAAATTAAGTGATTAGCTATAATAATAAAATTGTATATTGTGAAAACCTTATCCATTAGTAACAGCCTTTGGTTTATTAATTATTTGAGAAAGTGCATATTTATAAATTATAATTATAGCCAGTTGTTGTATAGCCTTTGGTCAACTAAAATTTAATGCAACTATTTTGTTTATTAATGTTGATTCCCTCAAGAATTGACAGCCCTAAATCAATAATCAGGTACAACAATTGAATTATTAATTCAATTTTGCTCATAAATAGAGGACTCCCCTCTTATTAAAAATCAATGATACAAAAGATTTTGAGGAATAATAAGATTGTCATTATTGTGATAAAATCCAAGGTCGATATCAAGGGTGTTAGGCAGGAAAGACTGTTCAACATTTTGGCAAAAGTATAAAAGAAACATAGATTAATAAATAAAGGTTTCTTAATGTTGATGTTTCTCATATATCATAATTTATGGCGGGGTTGCTTTCATTTTTCCAACAATAATTGATAATTCATATTTTATGTTTCTCATAAATTATTATTTATTTTTTTTAGTCTCACAATAAATATTATTTTTTTATATATCTCTATTTGATTATTTTATTTTATAATTAAAATTATATTTTATTTTAACATTATAATAAATAACCTCATATATTTAATTTTAAATATTTAATATAAATTAGAATATAAGAAAATTAAAAATATAAAAAAAAATTAAAATAATAAATTAATTATAAATATTAAAATAAAATAAAAAATTCCTTAATAATCATGTATTTTATAATTATGATGTTTATCGTTAAATAGAAAAAATATTTTAAAGAATTGTGGAGCTTTCACGTGTAAGTATTTGAGCATTGGTATCCACTTTTTTCTTTTATTGGTTAAATAAAATCAGGAGGCTAACATTAGGATATATACTTATTAATCAAACCATTAATTCTAAATATTTTAACTTTTTATTATAATTAAAAAGCATATAATAAACGAACTTTTACACATTTTTTTATGATAAAAGTACAAGACATGTATTATAACAATTTCAACTTAATTATATAGGGTATGATTTTTAATACTTATACTCTAAGTAGTTATTATTTCTAGATATGTAAACTTAAGTATAAGATCCGTTAGTCTAGTTGAGGAAGGTGTGATTTGATAATGTTAAAATTTTAAGAAATAAACTTTAAATGCTGAATAATATAAATTATAAAATTATGTGAGAAATTTATAATTAAATATGCTGGTTATAAATTTTAAATTAAAAATTGTAACTTATCATTTTAAGAGAATTTTAATTTCATTAAAATTTTTAAGTTAAATAATCAAATAAATATAAAATAAAAAATATTGAAAATTTTAAATTTAAATATTGAATTTCATTATCAAATATTATTTTAGTCTTATGACGTTGTAAACTAATTCAATATATATATATAAAATTACAATTTCTGCAAAATAATCCAATAAATGAATCAGTAGCTATATATAACTGGACTAACTATTCAATGTCAAATAGGGTTTTAATCTCTAATTAATTATCACTAAATGTCATTTTAATTTTATTTTTTTAAAAGCTCGCATTATTAATTAAAGATATTATGATTCTATATCATAATATTTAAATATATATCAATACAATCAAAGATGTTTAATATTCATCAAAATACTTACTAATAATATTTAAAACTTATACTTATTTATATGTAAATTACATGTCTAAATAAATAACTAAATATAAATTAACTCAAAACCATAAAATTAATTAGAACATTAAATAAATACTAGTAGTTTATATATACATACCTATAATTTGTTTTTGTATAATTATATACATCAAAGATGAAAGACTAGTTCCCAAGTTATTGTCTCAAACTTAAAAAGTCTTAACCCTTTGAAAGGTTCTTGGTAACGACAATGACTAATACTTTAATAGGCAGAGGTTTCCATAAATGGAAAGGTTCCTATTTTGTGCCTTTATAGGTGGTTATTAATTCAGTTAAAAACAAAAGGGTTATGATTAATTTAGTCTAAGCATCTAAATTATAGTATTAATTACTTTTCTTTAATCTAATTATAAAAAAAGTCTTTAATTTTCTAATGAAGTTGGGCAGTGGTTGGACATTAATTAATGGAGACACTAGCACATAGTATTAATTAATGCTATTAAAATTTTATTTATTATTATTAATTATACTAAATTTTTTTAATAAAAAATAAAATAAACTATGAAGTAGTGCGTGATATAAAACGATTTTAGACACGCAATTCAAGGGTAGGACAGCAATGGCATCCTCGCGGGGGTCCCCTACTGGCTAGTGGCTACCATATACTAACAAGTGTTGCATACACGTCTGTTTGCTAGTGGCTGCATTGCATATTTTATCTCCATTAATAATAACTGGAATGATTGATTTAACAGTACAAAATTTTAAAATTTTTTTATGTACGAATTATTCATGATAAGAAATTTTGTATTTAAATTTTCATTATCTTAATTTTTTTATACCTAATGTAATAAATAAATTATACCTGTTGTCTCTTGACTATTGAGTGAATCATATTATTATTCTTAAATTAATTTTTATAGAATAAAAATCTCTACCATTATACCAATTGTAACATAAAAATCTCTCGCTCAATTTTTCGTTAAATTTACTAATAAAAAACTGACTTGAAAGCCACATCAGCCATTTTAATATTAAAATATGCCACATCATACGCTCAATATTATTTTCTCTTTTTTTCTCCCACGCGCAGCGCCCTCACCTCAAACCCAAAACGAGCCGAACCCAGAATTTCATTTCTTTCTCATGAATTGGGTTGGTAAAAATCTGTTGCTCTACTTGATTGAATCGATTTGTTGAGAAATTGTATACGTAAAGACAAACCTAGTTATTATTATCAAAACAAAAGAGAAATTATATCCTCAAAATGAAATTTTTACCATAAAAATTTCTTACAGTTTCAAGAGTAATTTTGCTAATTTAAAGATCAGAGTTCCCAAATTTTTTGTACTGTAAAGCGGTCTTCTGTGTGAGATTGGCCTTCCCTCTCCATGTCGCAACCAGAATCCTTTTCTATATCGCAACCAATATCCCTTTTTTTTATGGGTCTGAGCCTTGTTCAAGTATTTCGCGAGAAGCGCAAAGAAGTGCCAGAGTTATTGGAGCAATAACTCAACCTTTCCTCTCCATGTCACAACCACCATCACCGCAACCACCAAAAAAGCCAAACCCACCTTCGTTGATCTCAACCTCCTCTTCCTCATCATCAATCGAAATTTCTTCCAATTGGACTTTGGAAATCAAAACTAGCTCATCAACTATCGGAATACCCTGACCTACCGAATTCATGGTGTGGCAGAACCAAACCCACCCAATATCAAGAGGAAGCACCACGGAAGGAGTTTAACCCACCATTAAATCAGAAATCAACGGCATCTAGAGCTCAATGTACCTGCAAAAAGCTTCTCTTCATAGCAATTTTCCAAAAATAACAGTGGAGCCACTAGTATCGCCCTCGACTTAAGCTTTTCCCTTCATCATGAGCAACGGCGAGGAGCAGTGAACAACTCAATCGGATTGACGGTAGCTAAGCTCGAGTAAGGCCACCATGAGAATCAGATAGATCTGAGAAAAAAAAAGAGATGATGAATATGTTACAAGAACTTCATAATGAGAGAGTGGTGGTGGTGAGTCGGTGAGAGTCATAGAGAGTCACACAGCCTAAGCTCTGCGTGTGAGAGGAGGGGAGGGAAAATAGTGTGAGATGTTGATATGGCATTTTCTTGAATAAATAATAGATGGGGTGGCATCTACGTATGTATTTCGTTAGGTTTTGGACATAAAATAAGGCAAGAGACTTTTACGTTACAATTGCTATAATGGTAGGAATTTTTATGTTATAAAAATTAATTTAGGGATGATAATGTAAATTAGTCAATAGTTAAACCACGCTGAATGTTTCGTAGATTAAAAAAAAATTAATGATATATTGATATTTTTTTGTTTATTAAGCCAATTCATTTTCCTCACAAACAAGTTTGATTTATGTGTTTATGATGACATTAATTTAAGAGTTGGTTTAAATAGGTAATTATTTATAATTATTATATATTTGAATTTATATTTAAATGTAAAATTATAAAAAAATATATAATAAATTTTAAATGTATCCAAATGTATTTTTAAAAATTTGAAGAATATAATAATTAATTATTATTATTAACATTAAGAGGTGAATTAAAAAAAATTGTTATTACTAATTTTTAAGTTTTGAATCCTAATACTCTTATTCTAGTTTTACTCACGGTTATACAATTATATTGTTTTTCTTGATTATTTATTGATTCATTCTATTATATATATATTGTAGAACAGTAGAAGTATCCAAAGAAATCTTGATTTAATTGGTGTCTTATTAGAAGCACACTTTGTATGGAGACAGCAAGTTGAATTTAAATGAATTAAATTTTGTTAATTTACCAAAGATTCGAATAATTGAAGACAGAGTTGTTTTTCTTTTAACCCCATGCAATTATTTTCAGATTTATTGAATAGATGATATTAGCTAACTGGTTTATGATCAAACATCTTGGGAGATTAAAAATTAATATTATAGTATTATTGTCAAATATCCTACATAATAGTAATCATCTTATTAGTTTTATTTTTTTATATATTTTATTAGCTATTGATAGATCTTATAAAATTATTTTTTTACTTTTATTAAAGTATCAATTAAAATAAAGAATTATAAATTAATTTTTTAGTTAAGTTAAAATTATTTAAAAATTAAAAATAGAGTACAATAGCAAAGAGACTTAAAAGTTTGTAGTAGTGAATTAGTGCATTAGGATTTGGGCCTAAATAGTATTAATTAATATCTCAAAAGCCCACATTTGTTGGGTCGATTTGTTTATAAGGGCTAGAAGGCCAAACTATGATTCTAACTAAAGGTTTAATATAAGCCCAAAAGCCACATTTAAGCAGGTTCTTTTTTCCTGCTTAACCATCCAATGGGCAATAAAAAAAATTGCATTTGTATTTCATTTTCATTAAAAGTAATTCATCAAAATGCTCTTACAATTTTATTCAAACTTGCTTGAGCAAAATTTTTTGATTTACCCAAGAAACAAATTAATAGGATCTTTATATATATATATATAACACTCTCTTCCTCTTTCCATCGATCATCACTCTTCCTCTAAATATATTATATTGTTATGGAATCTTTGGCTGATTTTAACATTTGGGAAGATCACTTGGAGGTGGTAAGAGTGACTCGTTAGGGCCTTTCCCATTTTCCACCAAGAATGCCATCTTAAGTCCCCACGTTGTGTGCACTTCTAGATGGCAATGCATGAACCATACTCCTGAAAAACAAACACAAAATTTCATTAATTTCAACAACATAATTCAAGAAAGTTTATTATTAGGCATCATCACAGAGGAGTAGGGACTTGATAAGTTGACAAATATCGAATTCATTTCACTCAAATCAATTGACTTATGTTAAATTCAATATTCATTTGCTAAGGCAATAATTGAAACTAAAAATTAAAAAATTTACCAGGATTGTCAGCCCGAAATCTTATAGAAGTCCATCCCCCATTAGGTACTCCAATTGTGTTTCTTTCAGGAGGATCAACAAGATTGAAATTCTGAGGATCTGTTTTAGGATTATAATTTCCAACTCCTTTACCAACAGCAAAGAAATTGAATCCATGTAAATGAACAGGGTGATTCTCAGCAGCTATAATTCCAGTATCTTGCATAACAAGTTGAACTGTCTCATTAAACTTCAACCTATAAACCTTAGTTCCATTCCTGGTCTGCAAATTTTTAGGCCCCTTTCCAGTAAAGTTAAAAACATGGGGCGGATTAGAGGGAAAATCACTTGTAAAAACCCCACTAATGTTGAAAAAATGAGCTTGAAGCAGAGCTGTAGTTGGCATAACAAATGTAACATTGTTAATACTAGCAACAACTCTGCTTCCATTTCCAGCTTTACAACTAGGACATGGGTTAATTCCAAGTCCAACAGTGAAAAACAGGTTATGGTCTATTTTCAATGGGACTTTTGCTGGGTATTTTTGAGAATTCAAGCTCCGTAGAGAATTAACAAATTTGTTGGCAACTGCGGTGGCGTTTTGTGGTGTCGGTTTGGTGAGAGTTGTGGTTGCGCTGCTTAGTGTCCCAGAGTAATGAAGTGTGGCGGTTGCTGTTTTGTTATCAACTGCAACTGAAGCATCCATATATGGGGAGGCTGCAACTAAGTACTTGCCAAAATTTTGGTCGGCGGTTACTAGGACATTGGTGGTTTGGCCTGGGGCAATTAGGACTGTGTTTGTTTTGAATGGTTTTACATAAGTGGCATCAACTTCTACTACTGTAAGTTGGTGTCCTGCAATTTTGAAGAAGAGCTCTTCATTGAGTGCAGCATTGATTAATCGTAGCATGTAGGTTTTTCCACTTTCTACTGATAATTTGAATCCATCTGCAAATGAATTTATATAATTATTAGAAACTTAATTATGTCAATATTATAAAACAAAATTTGATTATAGTAAATTTTTGTTTAATTTCTATTTGCTCTTGGCGGCTAGCAATTAGAGGATCAACGCTAACAAATCAGCATTTTAATTATAATTTAACAGCTAAGAGTTGAATTTTACTCAAGCTAAATGTTAACTGTCAATCGCTTATCAAAAAATACTATTGGCCTTCTATATCAAAAAAAAAAAAAAAAAAAAAAAAAAAAATCTCTTGGCCTAATTGGAGATTGAAACTCTTCATCTTATAATTCTGAAAATGACTCTAATTTTGATGGTTATACCTTGCGAGGGACAATTAGAGACAGCCCCTGGATGTCCATTAATGGTGTGAGCATCAGAGACATTAGGTGCTAATCCAGATTTTATAGCTTCATTGATCACAGCTTCAGTATCTGATTTCCACCATTCAGCTGAAATTGACATAATTAATTGGTAAGAAATTTTTTAACAACAGTGGATAGTAATTAATTTGGGTAATTTTAATTCACCTAACACAACCACCACTTCCTTGTTTGGAGTTGGAAATGGGTAAGGAACCCCACGCTTAGGCAAGATAACAATGGCACCATGAACAGTTGACCTTAGCCATAGAATATGTGCATGCCAAAGAAGTGTTCCTCTTTGTCCTGTGATAGTAAAATTGTAGACATAACTTTGCCCTGGCTGAATAGGGCATTGGGTAATATATGCAGGCCCATCGGCCCACCCAGTTCGCAGTTGCCTAATACCATGCCTGCAAAGTAAAAAATAATGAAAGTTGGAACCTCACCAGCAACAATTCATTTCCCTAATGTTAGAATAAAATAAATTATGTTATCTTACCAATGAATCGAAACATTATATTTGACCTTGTTGACAACCTTTACAAGAACTGTATCATCTTCTCTGGCATAAAGTGTAGGTCCTGGAAACTTCCCATTGACGGTAACAATAGGCTTGCTTGAGCATAATCTGGTGGTATTTTTCTTCACCACCTATGTACATTACCCATATAGATTTTAATTAAGTAGCTAAAGAACAAATAAAATTAATTAAACTCATGATTTTAAAACTGAAGAGTACTTTACAAGGTTAAAACACTATGCATGATGTTGAGTTGTTATAACTAATTAATGTCAGTGTGTCACTATAGATTACTGTTGTTTGCTAGTGATTTGAGATTATATCCTTCATGTCCTTTTAATTATGTACTTTCTTAACTGAAAACTCAACTTTCAAAAAACAGAGAAACTTAGTTATATTAAAAGAGTAGCACTCAATCAATTATATGTATGATTGTCATTGAATTGAATCATGTAAGTATTAAGCCAACAACTTTTTAAATAAATAGCAGTTCTGTGTTCATTGAATTAAAACTCATCAGCAGTAGTAATATAGTAAAAAGACAATGCATATTAAAGAAAATCATCTCGATGGCTAACAGTTGCTAATGTGTTGTATACTTACATGGAAACTGTAAAGTCGAACTCTGCATTCGACTAAAGCTGCTGAGAAAAGAAGGCTGCAGGATACAAGAAGCAAGAAACGGAACAATGATTCCATAATTGGGTTGTTTTTGTTTTTGTTGAAAAATTGTAGTTATTGGATTAACTCTTGTTTTTCAGGGCTTGTTGCATTCATCTATGACTGGCTAACTCGAGCTTTATAAGGGGGATAGGGGAATTGCTACCATGTCGTTTTTCCAATGTTAGGTGGGTTAGTGGATTCTTGAAAAACAATATTTTAGAGGCCTAATTTCTCTATGGATTTCTTACATGTTACATAAAGTTATGTTATTCCCTTCTGGACCGATGTAGATTTGGAACTAAATTATCAATGCCCTCCAATACCCATTTTCAACTAATTAAATTCAACCTTAATGAGGATATCAGTTGGTTTTGAAATTTGTGATTACCTGCTTTGTCGGTGTTAATTTTTGGAAATAATCACTGTTTTTTCTACTGTAATTCAGCTGTTTGAAACATCATCTAGGTTAAAATTTAAAATAAGAAAAAGAGAAAAAGGATTTGACCGTAATAGTAACAGTTGTGACCCATAAACTATATTAATTGTTTTGGCCAACAAATACATCGCATTTAATAAAATATTAGTTTGCTTTGGCATTAGATTTTAACAATAATACCACTATCGAATTCTTGTTTTATATTAGATTTTAATTAATTCGTGATTAAGAATTAAATAGATTTAAATTTGTACATATCATATTCTATTAATATATAATTACAAATGTGACGAATATAAAAAATATATAAAAAATTAAAATATAGATATAATATGAAAAATTTCGAATTAAATTAAATTATTAAATTACGGGATTCATATATTATTTTAAAATTTATAAAATTTATTATATTTATATTTGAATTACCAAAATAGGATATATGCATGCTTAGCATTTGTAAATTACTAGCACGAATGAATAATAAAAAGCTTGGTAGGCCTGGATAGATATCCATGTTTAATTTTAGAGAAAATTCTTACCTATATTATTTTTATTTTATACATTTGAAACGACGACTCATAAATCTATTTTTACATTTACTAGTATTATACTCTTCAAACCTTCAATAAAATGACTTTAAATCTTGAGATAGGCTACGAAGAAAATTAATTTTCCATTTTTATGATTTTTTTTTATTGTCACATATTTAATAATTTACTTTTAATTAAATCAAAAAATAAAATTAATAAAGAAAATACAAAATTGATTTGTAATACCAAATATACTAATGTCTAGACATTATGGGACTTCTTCACCAAAAGAAATCTAACACACAGGCACCGTTTGGTATAATATAATGTATTGCTTCAAAGTGAGGGAGTGAATGGGTCCATTAGATAATTCAGACGTTTAAATCTTAAAATTGAGGGTGGAGAATTTCGGGTAATATACATCAGCTTCTCATGTGATATATTTTAGAGTTTTAAAAATTTTTATAAAATTTTTTAAAAATTATAATTTAATAGTATTTGATATAATAAATTCAATAATATATTTTTTGTACTAAATAAAAATCAAATGAATAACAAAAAATAAATTACTAATACATTTTTTTTTGCTATTCATTGAATTTTTATTTAGCATAAAAAATATATTATTGGATTCATTACATTAAAACTTATTAATAGTTTAGAACTTAATTAATACATAATAAAACAATTTGTTTTCCTTAATACCTTTAATTTAAAACTTATTTTTCTTTTTTCTAATAATTGAAAAGGAAAAATTTCGATACATTTAAATTTTAAAAAAAATTAAAATTTTCATTTTAAAAATATAATATTATTAAATAAATTATTTTTCAAGCATGTTTAACCTGATTTAATATTAGGATGATTGTATTTTGAAGAGATTAAAAATTTAAAATCTCATTTAACATTAAATATAAAATTAATAATATATTTATTTTCTATAAACCCATTTGTTGAAAAATCCTAAACTTAATTTCAAATACTCATTGTAAGCGTAGCAATATATTCCTTCTATCCATGAATACAATAAATACTTCTTTTAGAGTGTTAGATAAACTAACATATAAAGCATAATACACATGATGAAATATGTTTTTTTTTTCTTTTAAAAATTAAACATTACTTGTTAAGAATGTGATTAATTGTTGAAATTAAGATCATGCATTAAAAAGGATAAATTTTGAAACTAATAATGTTATAAATTTGTACCATTATCATGTATATGGACATGTAATGCTTACAAACCAAGAGAATTAATAGTTGAGAAATGGTTTTCATGTCATGTATCAGATTGTAACCCAACAGGATATCATATAAGTGGTTTGAAAGCAAAGATTAAACCAACGGTGGGTAGGACTCATATGTGATATCGCACTCCCAATTTTATCTATTTAATTTTATTTAATTAACAACTTAGCAACCTAATTTTTATCGCTTTTATTCTCTTAATAATAATTATAATTTCTATCTCCACACGTACAAAATGAGGTAATTGTGATTAAAATGGAGGCCCATTGCCTCCATAAGATCTAACTCACGTTAAAAGACAAAGACTAGTCACCAAATTATCTCAAACTAGTTTAGAATTTTCGTAGAAAATGAGTCTAAATCAACTTATAATAATACTAATTATTTAGTTAATGCTATTGATAGAGAGGGGAGAGGGAGATCATTAACTAATATCCAAATAATTAAAACACTTCAAATCCTCAAAAGTCGATTTAATTGTTTCGTTTTCAAATTTCAATTCAGTCAAATCTGATAAAAAAGTTAATATAATTAAAGAGGGAAATTCTAACATGCATCTCTAAATCGAAATTCTAATTGAATATTACAAGTTTTCTTGTGGTAATTTTGAATTTTAATATTAACCAATTTGAATGTTGTTTCTTTGGATTGGAGATATTATCCAGAAAATAAATTAAAATAGGTTGACTAACTTTTACATGTATAAAGTTTTAACAATTATACACAATAACTTATTTGACACAACTCCTACTTAATACTAAAATTGGTGTATAAATAAAATAAAATTATTGTGTCAAATGGTTTATAACCCAAATTGAGCACTCAATATGTTAAATACTGTCCAATAATCAATTTGCAGTTCAACAAGGAATGCATTTTTCTAGTTCTTCCCATTTCAGTCAAGCAATAATGAAAACTTGTATTGGCTAATATGTAATGAAATTTAGGGTTTAAATAAAAATAAACTCAAAAGTTAATATTTGGATTGATATATTTGCTCAAAAAAAAAAAAAAGATATAAATTAAGATTTAAATTGAAATCACTCTTTTCCACGTGTTTTATGTACATAAAAGGCCATGCTTTATATCTTATGCTTGAGCCCACTAAACAAAAAGACCTAAAAATGATAAGAATTAATTATAGCAAAGAGATCACCTTGCAAAGAGAATGTCCCCCAAATGAAAGGTTCAAAATAAGCCTAATAGCCAATTGTCCATAAAATCTTCTCCAACTTCTCTCTCCTGTGGAGGGTGTGCTAAGGAGGAGAAGAAGATGATGATGATGATAGCGCTCAAAGGCATTAACACCTCTCTCACGCCTACAAAAACATACCCTTTTCTAATATTAGAAGACCAATCAACACAAAGAATTCCAGCCTTTACCTTTGCCTTTGCAAGTCAAATGATTCTGACTCTAATTCTAGTTCTGAGGCTTCCCCACCTGAAGGTGTATCTAACTCAATTTGCTGAAGAAGCCAATGCTGAGTTCGATAAAATCGGAGAATATGCTCTCAAAGGACTTGATGAAGCTGGTGCTAGGGTCTGTTTCAATTCCTTAATTATCAATGCAATCGTGCCATATAAAGAGAAAATCATGAATAAGGGTCATGCAAAGCCATTATCTTCATAACCCATATCATTAGTAGATAATTGAGAATATAGAGACCCAGATGCAAGCCATTGAAGAATCTGCAGAGTTGAATAAAATGGAAATTGAGAAAGATGAAAATAAGTTTTAGTGGGTTTGATCACACAGTTGAGCTACAAGCAGAGTTTGTCGCCAGAGATTGAAAGTATAAAGAAGACAAACAAAGACCAGAAGTGAAGCTATTATTCCCCTCTAATCTAATGAGATTATCCAGTAAAATCTTTTTAGTGAAAACCCTTTCTCAACGAATATAGCATGATAAAATAGCCCCAAGTGAAAACTTACAACTTGGGTTTGATACATCAAGCTATTATCTTTCGCATCGTCAACTTTGATGCTTGGCAATATTACTCCATCACCAAGAACAGTGTAACCAAGTTACTAAGATTGATGCTTTATGAACTTATCCCTGTCACTGTACTCACAGAAACCAAAGAAGTTGCAGCCTTTTATGTCATTATGGATGTATTTTTTGAAGATACTTGGGAACATCCACAAACATTTTTGGAATACTTCGTACTTGTAACGTTGACATCATTATATAAGAAGCAGGTCGGTTGCATGTTTCAACTGGCCAAACAGGAGAGGGAAAAGCATAACAACTCAGGTTTAAAGTAACCCATCTAATTTGGGAGGTCTATACGGCCAATTAATTGCATACTAGTTCACTGGTATTTTAGAATAAGTATCCCAAAAATTCATCTATGATTGATGGATTCAGAATTGAACGGAAAAAGCAAGCAACCAAATTCTGCAAGTTGGCAATCAGGATAGAGAATACTCACCATTTGCTGAAGTTAACTCCAAGATGGTACTCTGGGAGTGAGCACCTGCAAGTATTGCCAGTATAAGGACGTAATGTTTGCAATAATGAACTTCTGGAAAACTCACCTCACCTCACCTCAAATTAGCACGTATGAATTGCAATCCTTTTGTCACCCATGAAACTTCCATCAACGCGGATAGTGATTCCTTAAAAAGAATACAAGATTTATTTCATCTGAATTCAGGAATTCATAGGGATCTTAGCTTCTCCTTAAACTAGTAAAAAGGCTAGTGGCTGAAAGGCCAAAGAAAATCTTGTCAGCATAGAGTTGCACGATCCTAAATACCACTAAAAGCCAAAAAGTGCAGCATAACAAATTAACTTCACTTCTCAAACTAATCAACACAGAATAATGGGAGATATAGAATTCAACAAAGAAAAATACTTACTTCAGAGATATTTTAAACTCCAACAAATCAGGAAGACCCACAATTAACTGCAGCTCTGACAAGGATATCCCATGTAACAGCAGTTGGAAGTATTCCTCGATTCAAAGCATCATTCAAAAACTCAATTGCATCGGATATTCTATTGCAAGAACAAAGTCCTTTAAGAGTAATATTGTAGGAGATGATATCTGGCTGGAGCCCAGCTTCTAAAATGCGATCCCAAATCTTTGATGCCTTTTCACAATCTCTGGCTTTATAAAACCCCTCCATTAGGGTATTGTATGTCACGAGATTGGCAACACAATTTGATTGCTTCATATTTGAATAAAGCTGCAAAGCATCTCCAATTTTGCCGGCAGAGCAAAGCCCATGCATCAAAATGTTATGCATTGTCACATCAGGCTTAAAACCTTTGTTAAGAGCTTGGTGCCACAAGTGGAGGGCCATGTCAATCTTCTTTCCTTGACAAAGGCCATCCATCAACAAGCTATATGTGATCATTTCTGGCTCCCACCCTTTCTCAAGCACCTCCTTAACAAAAGAATATGCCTCGCTGAATCTTTCTGCTTTGCATAGACCATTTATAAGTGTGTTATAGGAGACAATAGTAGGAGAGCAACCCTTTAGCTCCATTTCCCTCAAAAAGCTTATTGCCTCCTCAAGTTTGGAACCTCGAACAAACCCATTAATCATGGGATTGAAAACATAAGGATCCAGCCTGTAGCCATTCTTATCCATCTGAATCACCATGTTGACAGCTTCATCTATTCTCCCTTCTTTGCACAACCCATCAACCATTGAAGAATATGCAAAAGTATTCAGCTCAGCACATCCATCTTCAGCCTCTTTCAATATCTTCAAAGCCTTATTCAAGCGCCCATTCTTGCACAGACCATGAATTAGAATACCATAAGTGGTAGAATCAGATCTGCAGCCCTTCTTACGCAATATCTCCCAAATGGAAATTGCTTCTTCCACCTTCCCATTTTCAAACAACCCTTTAATCAATATGTTATAACTAACAACATTCTGGCAATTCTCCTTACCCATCACCACCCACAATTCAAAACTCTCCTTAATCTTCCCTGCTCGACAAAACCCATCAAGCATTGCATTATATGTAACCACATCAATGACTACACCACTTTCAACCATCTCTCCATAAACTCTAACAGCCTCATCAACCTTACCTGCTTCACATAATCCATGTATCAAACTGCTATATGTAAACATATCCTTTTCACGCTCATTCTTGTTCATCCTCTCCCATATCTCCAAACTCTCATCAAACCTCCCACACTTGCATAGTCCATTAATCATGATATTATAAGTAACTACATTTGGAAAAACCGAAGACCCCTTCACTAATCTCTCCCAAATCTCCTTAGCCTTGTCATAATCCCCTCTCTTTAGAAACCCATCAATCATTATATTGTAACAAGTCACATCAGGAATTACTTCTCTCACAAACATTTCATCAAACACCTCCAGTGCACCCAACAAATCCCCACCTTTTACCATCCCATTAATTACAGTGCCATAACTATACACATCAGGCTTTAAACGTTTATCCCACATCCAATCCAACAACTCCTTTGCCTTCTTAATTTGCTTTTTCTTACACGAAATCTTGAGGAAAATATTATAAGTCTGCAAATTTGGCGATATACCCATTGTTTCAAAATAAGCAAAAACCGACTCAGCCTTGTCCAACTCATTCACCTCAATAAAAGCATTTAGCAAAGAATTATACGATCTTACCCCAGGCTTGCAACCAAATATCTCCTCCATTCGTTGAAAAGTATCTAAAGCTTTATTTGCCATTTTGTTCTTTGCATAAGCTTTGATTACTGTTAAAGCAACATCTTCTGTGCATTGACATTTCTGAGTTTTAATGAGATCAACAATCCAAGATACGTGGACAACGAGTCTCGAATCGGTGAGTCGACGAAGCATGTGGTGGAATACGTGGGGAGAATGGGCGTAACCCGGATGGCGAGTCGCTGAGTCGAACAGGGAGAGCGCAGATAGAGAATTCTTCTCGGCTTTCAGGAGCTTGAGAAGTCGTTTCGGAGAGAGGGACTTGGGGAGCTCGGCCATAGCAGTGGCAGGCAAGGAAATTCTCGGAGTTCCTGTGTCTCATTTTTTCATGGCACGTTTACTCTAGCGGAGCAATTTTCTTCGCTGATTATAACGGCAAGGGTTGGGTTTTATGGCCTTTTATTCTAGGATATGATCACTGATATAGGGCCCTATAAATTAGTATCTCACCTGACCCAGTTCGGCCCACAAAAGCCCGGATATTTTTTTTATTGTAGGTGGAGCTTCTTCTTTTTTTAATTTAGACAAAGCCCAACATCTTTTAATTGGCATGGATACATTATTAGATTGCAATATTAAAGCAATAATAATAGGGAAAATTATACAAATTGTTATGAAAAATAAATAAAATAAAAATAAAAATAAGAATAAGAATAATAATAAAAATATATAAATTTTTTTTTTTATTATTTTCTTAGTGTGTATTACAAGGTAATATGAACTCCTATTTATAGAATTTATCTTCATCATAGGTTATAATACATAAACCCATCATAAATTATAAGGTTAATTGCAATTTCCTTCCTGTAAAATGACCCATTACACTAAGTTTTTCATGACTTTTTAAAAATACACTAACTCCCCCCTGACGAATGTCATAATATACTACTAGATCCTTCCGTCCAATTTTGCCTTTAATCAACTATTAGTCAACCCTACAAGGGTAGTGAAAAGACCAAAATACCCTTACCCTTTAATTTTAATTAATTACATTCTATTTTTACTTTAATTTTTTTTTTAAGATTAAAAAATATATTTTCATACTTTTGACAAATTTGAAAATAAAAATATTTTTTAAAAATATTTTTATTTTATTTTTTAAAAAATAACAAATAAAAAATAAAAATATTTTTTACTTTTTATTTTTAAATTTGTCAAAAATATGAAAATGAATTTTTTATTTGTATTAAAAAATTTAAGAAGA
>CANXYC010681508.1:0-15144 GCA_948193065.1 Aleurites moluccanus
ATACTCAGAATCTTATCAAACCATTTTGCAGAATTATAGTTAAAACATAAATTAACAACTTTTATGTTTTACACTTTACCCAAATATGTCTTTAAGAGCAAGTAATGGCCAATACTGAATTCAGCTGCAGTCAAAGCAAAAGTTCTGAGATTTCCAAACTTCTCATTAAATTTTAAAATTCTCCAAACAAAATAAAATTGATAATGACACTTCAAAAAGAAAATGGCAGATATTACATAAAACCAAAGCATTCTCACCAAATTGATGATTCCCACTTTGTGAGGAAAAGAAACCACTAAGCTTGAGTAGGAGAGGAGTCAAGTCTATAATCGTGGCATTCTAACCCACAGTGTGTCCAAATTTTTTGGTTCTTCGCTGCATCTAAACTCAAAACACAAACATTTTTCATTCTTGAATAATTCTTATAATCTTCCAATCATGTTATGCTTCTTCATCATCTAACCATATGAATGTCTCCCAAATCATCATATATATATATATGATTCCAAGTTCAGCTTAGATAAAAACAGTTTAATAGAAATAATATCAAACAACCCAAAAAAGTGACTGTTCTTGAAGAACCTAAGAAATGTCAGATTGAAACAAAAAATAATAGCATATTAACAAAAATAGTTTTATTCCTTAAATAAAGGAAAATTGGCATATTAAAAAAAAAAGTAAATATTGCAGTTTTCTGAAATCCTAAATAGAGGAGTTGGAACAAGAAATTTGTGACTTGAATGAAGTTTTCATAACTTGAAATACTGAATAGAGGAGGAAGAACAAGAAATTTATGACTTGAATAAAGTTTTTCTTATGTTCTTAATTGGCATTCAATAATGTATAAATTTTAAATTTTTAATAACTTATTTAAGGAAATAAAATAACAAATATTGTTTTAGGGTTCCATTAGTCCTCTAAACAACATATTTTTAATGAAACTACATGGTTTTGATATGTAGTTCAATTCCTAACATCAAAATTACATCTCTTTCGTCTACCCTAATTAATCTTTCTACCCTAATTAATCTTCCTACCCTAATACTCCATATTTTAATCATATACTCAAGATTGAAATAATATTATATATCCAGTAATATAAATATAATTTTAATAAATTTAACCATGCATTTAGAGTGATTAATAACAATTCTTTAATTTATTCTGCATCATTCTTGAAAATAAAATGGGTAAGTTTAGTGTTACTTCAAATCCATATACATCACAACTGAAATTTGGAAAAATCACAAAAATAAATTACACTTTTTGTCCTCGGCAGACGCTTGAGTCTCTAAATGCCAATCCATTTGGGAATTTTCTTTTTCCCTCTCAATGCAAGTATGTATGTGAAAAAGACTTGATGACCAAGTAATTTAGCGTTTGGATAATAATAAATGCATGGCCTAAGGCAGATATAATATTTTCATCTACTCATGGAATTGATTGCAAAATAAATTCAAAAAAAGATGAATTTCTTTTAGTCTGATTATCCCATTTTAATTTGATGAGGAATAATGATTCCCCTAACTATTGGGCCTCAACACAAGTTCGAGGTCTAAGGATTAGGGGCTCACTGGAATGGCCCATAGGCCAACAACCCAATAGAGTTGTTGTCAAGCTCGATTAATGATGAACAACCTCTTAAGGCTCTAAGATAACGGTGAGAAAAGCTTCGTAAAGGAGGCTCGGACAAGAAAAGACTCAAATATAGACTTCCTCAATAAGAATCAACATTACGAGGAATAGAAGGAAAGACTCCTCAATATCCTCAAGATGAGTATATGCTTGATCACTTGTGTGGCTCATCTCTATCTCTCTCTCTCCTGCACAAACTACTCTGACATTAGGTAAGCCTTGGCGGCACAATCCAAATGTATAGAAAAGTTGCAATATCATTATTGACACAATAAATACTGAGTGGATGTTTAGTAAAACTTTTTGACGTAGTTGTTAGTTTTTTATTCCCAACAGTTACATCAAACTCGTTTGGTCAATAATAATTGTTAGTTGTTAAGTAGTCAAACAACTGTTGTTTATAAATATTCCAATTTGGAGTTTTTTTTGAAAAATCTCTTACTTATTTAAATAAAAAGACTAAGTTATTCTATTAAAAATAATATTTAAATAAAAAGTAAATATTAATATTTATCATTAATGGTCATTAAACATATTAACAACTAATAATAATTGTACCATACACTTACAATAATCAGCTAATTAGATAACAGTCACCAGCTATCAGTTATCAGCCACTAACTAATAGTTATCAGCAACAACTGCTACGAACAGCTAAACCAAACGGAGTCTGTACTGCAATCCACCGCCACTTACAAGGCCATAATGTCAGAACTCATGCACACACTTGGCATGTAGACGTCCAAGAGGCAGTATAAACCTGATTAAATCGGTTGCCCATCAACCAAAAAGGACTATTCTCTGCCCCCTATTGAGATGGTAACACTTGTCCAAACCCTTAATCCAATAATACATTAACCAAGTATAAATAGGGAAATTTTCACAACTTCTGGATTTTTTTTCTCACTTTCCAAATATTTAACTAGTTTACTAAAAGGAGATATCGCTCCTTAGAAATCTCTAGAACAATTTTAACTTAAGCATCGAAGTGTCCATCGATGCTTCTTCTTTGCCTTTCAGGTCTAGGCACATTTATTAATCTTAGGCCCACTTGAAGAGGTCCAACACTACACACTTGAAGATCAATAGATCATCAAATGGCACCGTCCATAGGAAACATCTTTTATGAAACATAACATCTTTTCAAAACATCATCCATTTTTCTTTCTTTCTTCTTGAAGGACCGCAACATTTATAGTTCCTTTCTTTTTTTTTTCATTCAATAAGAAAAATCCTTTTCTTGGACCTACAAAAAACTTATTTCCCTAAACCATGTCTAAAAATATGACAAAAAAACTCTCCTAGCAGCTCATTCATCCTCAAACTAAAACCCAAGGGAATAAACATAAGCTCCCGAAGATCATGTCACCCAAGCAAGAAACAACTTGATGTCTCAAGTAATAGACCTATTCTTGACATCCAACTCAAACCCATATGAATAACCCTATTGATGCTCAAGTCCTAACCAGTTTAGGCGACTGCTTTTAGCACAAGTAATATAGACAAGTGGAATCAGGCTAAGAAAGTAGAAGTAGGGGTTGGTGAAGATGAGAAAATGAAGCTAGGTGTGAAATAAGAAGACCTAGTAAGAGGGATAACCCTAATTGAAGAGGGACTCGATTAATAAAAGAAAAGGAGAGAGCATAAGAAGATTGTATAGTTTTGACTTTCAAGAAGAATCTCATCATTCCTCAAGGGGTAGAGATCTCTTGCCTCTTCAAAGTAGTGAGGGAAGAAGAAGAGAAAGCAGTGAGAGCAAATCTCGAGGGTCACAATGAGAAATGAGTAGGAGAAGTAGTGATGAACATAGGAGCAGGGGAAGAGAGCAAAAGAGAAGAGAAAGAATAGAAGAAAGAATCATTGTTTTAGACCCACAAGAGGTGGGTAAATAAGGAGAGATAATGTCATATTGAACAAAATCACTTATAGTATGCAAACCTCTAGAGAAGAAGAAGCATCTAGTAGATATAAGCCACAGGACATCGAGGTAGAAGTGAGAAAAGTCCTGAAGGGTGTTAGGGAAGACAGAATGAAGAAGAGAATAGACAAAAGCTTACTCTTAGCCCTTAAGCCACCTTTTGTCAAAGAAATATAAGAGTATTACATGTCAAACAATTTAAAACTACCTATAATAGAGAAATATACAGGGGAGACGGATCCAAAGGATCATGTCTTGGACTATAAACATGTTGTAGAACTCTAAATAACTGAAAGGCAACACTATATAGGGCCTTCCGAGGAACCCTGCAAGGAGCAGCAACCAGGTGGTTTGATAGTGTACTGAAGGGGAGTATCCATTCCTTTTCTCAGCTCGTAATGTTATTTATGAAGAGGTTCACTTTAAGAATTCACATAGAGAGAAAACTCAATTCCTTGAGACAATCACATAACGAGAGGGTGAATCACAGTGAGACTATATATCAACCTTCAACAGAGAGGCACTAAAAATTGCCCATTCAGATCAGGCCAAAGCAGTTGAGGCCCTCCAAAATGGAATAACTCATAGGGATTATTTCAAAACCCTTTATAGACATGTACCTAGCACTTTGGAGAAAGCCTTGGTCCGGACACAAAAATATATAAGGGAAGATGATGCCTTTGCCTTAAGTCAGTTCTCCAAGAAGAGGAGGATAGAACAAAATGCTAGGGTGGAGAAAAAGCAGAAGAAGCTTAAGGAGGGAGAGAAAGAAGGCAGAAAATAAAATAGGAAAGATGGAAGAAATGAGAGTCAATCTAAGGCTCACAGTCATAGGCCATTGAAGCCTTTCAGGCACACTCCTTAGGAGACTCACAAATTTACATAGTTTAATGCCCCTCTGTAAGAGGTGTTTGAAACATTCATAGACTAGAATATAAAGAAGAAACCTCCGCCCATGCGCTCAACTCTAGACAGAGAAGGAAAGACATGTACTGTTATTTTCATGATAATAATAGGCACAATACCAATGATTGCAAACAACTTATAGAAGAGATTGAGAGGTTGATCAATCAGGAGTATCTCAAAAAGTTTACAAATTCATTTAGATTTACAAATCTCTAAGTTTTGATTTCAATTTTTTGACCTGAAGTTTGACCCCTTTTCAAGGGGAGGTGAAGGGACATTTACAAGTCTCAAGAGACACCATCACCTACTCCTAAATAGGAAGAATACTTAGTGTGCAAGCCAAGTATTCTCCTATTTAGTTTAATTAAGTTCCAAAACAGGTTTTCTTCCTAAATAAAACGAAGAAAATTTTCAAAAATAACTTTAAATTACTTAAAAGCAAAAGACTTGCAATTTTTCTACTTAATTTTAAAGCAAACTTCTTTTTTAATAAAATACTAAAAAGAAATCAAATTCAAATACTAATCAGACACTAAAATAGGTTTAGAAGACTCTAAAATAGAGAAAAAGGGATCATGAAGTAGTAACATGGATTCGAAGCAACCCGCCACTCCATGCCCAAGGCGCAGGGCGTAGTGGCCCTATTGTAGGGCGTAATGACCCTAAATTGGATTATGTGGCCCTTTTTTGGGCCGTACAACCCTAGAATAAGCAAGGACCCATAGGTCTTACCACATGTGGGTCTATTGACCTCTTGCGCATTCGATTTCCTGTCCGGGCCTCTGGACTTGGCCCAAAACTACCCGAAATGATTTAAAGTAATATTTTAACTCTTTTTCTTAAAATATCAACTCAGATCATCAATTGCTAGTTTTAAAATTTCAACCACCTCATTGATCTAAAAAAGTCAAAACAATCTTTTTAACAAACAACTTTATCATGCATCTCAGTATTTGATATCGCATCATTAAATTTCGGCTCAAACTCAAAGTGTATTAAAATTTAATGTCTATAATAATGGTTTGAATCAAATATTTTACCTAATAAATATTTTATAAATGTTAAACTATTAAGCGGACTCTAATTCACTTGTTATTTTATTTTTTAAAATTACTTATCAACCATTTATACAAGTTAAAAATAGAGAAAATTACACTCTTTACATTTTTTTTGTTTATTTCTTTTTTACGATGCCTTTTATTTTTATTTTGTAAATTACACTACTTACATTTGCTAATCTTTATTGAGTATATCCTTTTTTGTTTCTCCTATATTATTCATATTGCATTCAGTTAGTTGAAAAAAAGTTACCTATATTGGGTGTATACACTCATTCAATAAGATAAGAATATTTGTAGTAAAATAAGATATTATTATCTTTTTACTGGACAAAAATAAAATAAAAGAGTCTTATTAATAAAAATGTTTAATTATTGATTGGTTGGATACATAACAAAAATTTCTACACTTCGTGTAAGTAAATATTTTTTCAGTTAGGCATTTGGTGGATGAAAAAAAAAATCTATTTATTTCTTTATTTTCAAGGAAAAAAACACGGTGAGTTTATTCATCAATTAATGATTGCATTTTTTTTTTTTTTTGGTTGAAAACTTGAAATCTGTTTTCAAAAGAATAAAGTTATATATTGTCACATTTTCCTTAACCAAATATTATTTTTCCTATATATTTCCTGGGGTAAAATTAAAATAATATGGACTGGGTCATAGGAAAATTTTTATTAGCTGAGTTTGTTGTTAAATATGTACTGATAGAGGGTATAATCCTTTTGAGATTGTTTTTATTGATTTTATCAATAAGATTAGGTTTTTATTTTTATTTTTTTTCCTTTGTGGTCTGTTTGTTTTGTTGAGAAATGACCTTTTATCAATATTTTTTCAAGTTTTCCATAAGATAAAAAGGGAAAAGATTTTGCAGAAGTGGTTCAAGAATCAGTTTTTTACTCTGGGTTTTTTTATGAATGCTTGCTATATTCAGTGTAGAAATTTAGTTGCTCAATTGATATTGATCTCTTGGCAGGTTTCTATGGAAATGATTATAAAATGAACTCTTAAATTTTTAGAATTTAGAATAAATTCAGAACATAGAATGAGAATGCAACAAAAAAATGAACTGTGAAAGAACTCTCCTCTTTTTATATGTACATACAATTCAAATAATGCATGAGAGAGGTACTCCACTTCCAATCAATAACATGTGAAAGAATCATTAAGCATTAGAAATTCAGTATTCCAGCTTTTTAATTTGCAATACGTATATATATATTAAAATAATTTTAAATATCAAAAATATATTTAATGTATATCATTTTCATAAATTTTTTTTTCTAATTTGCAATATGTTTATATTAAAATAATTTTAAATATCAAAAATATTGATTAAATCAATCAATTAAAAATTTAAATAATTTCATTGTTTTTATATTTAATAATATATATTTTTATTTTCAAATTAAAATGTATTATTTTTTATATATAAATGAAAAATCTTCATATTAAAAAAAAAAATTACAAGGTGCTTTACATATATAAAGTATGTGATAGAATATTCCTTATTTATATATATATTTATTGGAGTTATTCTAAGAATAACTTCTATTGATATAGAATATTTTTGTTTTATTGTAGTTTATGTTATATTGTTTTTGTATTTATACTGTTAATAAATTTTTTTTTTTTTTTTTATTGTGGTTTCTGTTATATTTTGTATTTGATTATTGTGTATAATATTAGGGGGTGGTTGGTGGGTGGGGGTGGACCAGCTTGCATTTTCATATTGATAGTTAAGTAGGGTCCGAGCCTAGCAAAAAATGTTTAACTTGGCCTAGCCCATTAAATAAACAAGTCTAGAATAATTGCATATATATATATTTATCTATTTTTTAATTTTTTTAAATTATATCCAAATTTTTATTTTTATTTTTTTTAAATCCTTTTGAATCAACCCGACACATAATTCCAAAAAAATGATACTACAACTTGAATCTGTCCAACTCAGCCACCTCTAATCAATAGATCATAAACATGCTGATTTGAGTAAGGATCGAATTGGAGCAAACAGGTTCCTATCAAATTTATTAGCTAAATCAGTATTTGCCACGTGTATATAAATAATGATTTTTCTAATATTAAGAATTAAAAATTTAAATAATATTAAATAAATAAATTTAAAAATAAAATAAATTCTAATCTATCACTTAAAATAATAATAATTATAACAAAACACAATTTTATTAATATCTTTTTATTTTTCTCATTCAATTTATTTTTTATATTATTTTATTTTTATTTTACTAATATAAATATTTTATAACTAAATTCTATTTAAAATTAACTACTTTATTTTATAACTATATTTTGTAAACATCTAGAAATCTCTAAGTTGGATTTCTATAGTCGCACGCGAGTAAACAGAAGTCCAAGTATGGGTTGAGCAATTTCAAACCTGAAACTTAGAATTGTGTGCATAAAATGATTTAAAAACATATCCCAAAGTTTGTGATTAAAGGTAAATGAACTCTGCACGTTCTTATCAGATCAACTACTTGGTGTAACAACCGCTGAAAACACTGTAATTTTTTTCTATTATTTATATGGCAGTTTCTTTTCTACTTGGGAAACTTGTAATTTGGATTTCAACCAATTATGTTGACTTTTAGAAAGTTTAAAGTGACATTTTTATTCTATCATCCAAACATTCAAAACAACACTAGAAAATTGTCATGACCCTTTTCAATAGTGCCGTTATTATGAATTGGTGTCTTAGGTTGGACCAATCTACAAATGGATATTAACATTTAAATTTCACTATTGTTAAAATTTTCTTTTCTAATTCTTAAAAAATAATGTTCACATTATAATCGCATGCTTTAAATTGATTAAACGTGCACTGATTATAAATATATTTGAAAGAAGGCTAAATTTAACTTATCAGTAATGTAACTAAAAGTTCATAGATAATAACAATATCATTGAAGTTAAATTTCATTTAATTTTTTACCAAAACTAATGCTAATATGCTCTCCACCATAGAATATATTAATGTTTTTAAATAAAAACATTCCTATGTGTTGAGACTATAATAATAAAATTAAAAATAATATAAAATTATTACATAAATTATCATTTTAGAAAAAGTAGGCAAATAGATGAGATAAAAATTATATAACATTATTAGTGAGAGAAAAAGAGCAGCAAAGAAAGAGATAGTAAGTGGGAAAGAGATAGTAAGTAGAAATTCGTTGAATAAGAATAGCCAAATATGAGCTAGAATCTGAAAATAGATCGCTCTTGTGTAAATATTTTAAATATTCATGGTCATAGGATTAATAACTGGGTATCATTAATTTTAGAAGGTCATCACCTCTGTTTGTTTTATATAATCAATATGAGATACAAATGATTATAGAGGTCATGAGTCACATTCTACTTGTCATGTGATGTCAAAGCAAACATGTGGATACTTATAAGAAGAGTAGTCGAACTATAACATTACATGATAAATCCATAGAGTTTTACTACTAGTCAACAATTCATCATTTAGGTTATAATAATACAAATAAAACTTTGAATTAACGTGTCATTATCTTATGCATGGGGTGTTTAAAATTTATTACTACTTACATATTGAGGCTAGACACACTGAAATATATGATATGTGATGCCTAAGCTAGATATATATAAAGGTAAGTGATTACTAAGATAGAATCCATTAACTTGGATAAACGAGAAAGAGATCATATGCCATCTGCTTATTCTTGATAAATAAATTCTTGGTCAAGGTAGTTAAGACTCACTAGAAAAAATTTTCTAGTTAAAATTGAGTCTATCGATAATTAGAACCGAGATGAGTGTATAAAGCCAAGGCATTTTAGGGTTTGATTTGTCCATGTCTCTAGCCTAGGTCGGGATCTTGTATTGGAGCGATTCGAGTACATGATAATTATGATCTATAGTCCATGAGATATTTTAAGTGATAAATTATAAACATTCATTTCTAATTAGGTAATCGCGGTATGCTATGTTAGGCATTGCTCACAATTTATGAGAATAGCGTGAAATAGGAATTTCTTTAGTGGAGAAATGAATTTTCTCAATCCTACTACTAATTAGAACATGAATCTAGAAAGTCATATATCATATAGTATTTACCTATCAAGCTTAAACGATTACCATAATAATTTATTAAAAAATTTAATTAATTGATTAGTGGTAATAAGGTCAAACTTATAATTAAATTTATAAGGTCCCTAGTATGTTCTAAAATTTGATTCATATTGACAATTAAATCTTAGTATGTATGAAATACAAATGAAAATGGCTTAGTGTAGACACTGAATTTTAGCACACCGTGTGTTCGAGCTGGAGCCCGATAATGAGACATCAATTGAGATGCAATATGAAGTTGCTTGTTAAGAAGATATTTGGATTTAAGAAAATATATTTTATTTAAGTATTTTTATATGAAAACGATTAGGTGAAATAATCAAGATTTAGGCCTAACCATTGAGGAAAAAAGTTGGATTTTTAACATTAATTTAGATCAAGTTTTGAGGTCTAATATGAGTCTAGGACGGATGAACCTTCGAAAGAGGCTCGAACAAAGAAAGCCAAGTAGACCAAGATGCAGAGCTTTCACAGCTCTATAGGGCCATATAACCCAAACAGGGTTGGCCAACCCTGCACCCTGGTTTTGGGCCATTTGCTTGCCTCAGGCATGATTTGTCACTTTGTAGTCCAATTTTTCTTAGTTTTTGGGCCTTCAAACTTATTTTATTGCCTAATTAGTATTGCTTTATTATTCCTTTTTAGTATTTTACTAAAAGAGAAGTTTTTCATTAAAACTAAATAGGAAAATTACAAATTCTTGATTTGCAAGTATTTTTAAACTATTTAAAAAGTTTTTTTTTTATTTTTATATAGGAAAGTTAAACTGATTTGGAACCTAATTTAACTAAATATAAAAATATTTGGCTTGCACACCAAGTATTTTTTCTATTTACGAGCTTGGTATTAGCCTTTTTTGTGCCTATAAATACCCCTTTACCTCTTTATAAAAGGGGATCTTGATCTTTTCTTAAGATTCTTCTTTTTGGACTTTTGGGATTTTTCTTTGAAGGTATTCTTTAAACTCTAAACTTCAAAGCCTAAAGATCTTATACATAATTTTGCAACTTTTACTTCTAATTTTTATTTGCAAACCAAAAATTCAAAAGAAAATATATTTTAAATAAGAAAATCTGTTTAAATCCTTGAAATCTTCTTGTAGAATACAACAAGAATTGTTTCTTAGTTGTACTCTTCAAGGAAGGAGAAAATTATTTTATTGAAGCTATATTTAAAATAATATGACAAGTGTGGTAAAAGTTGTCACTTTGTCCTCAACAAGATCGAGTAGAGGTGAAAAATAATTCAAGACTATTTTGCATAGTTTCTTCTGCTAGCCATATCATTATTTATGTCCTCCATAAGCTCAGTAAAGCATATCAGGATTGTAGTGAATCGGTCAAGTGATCTATCTATTGTTATTTGGATGGTTTGATTCTCGTCCACCATTGGCCTCATGAAGGTGGCAATCTATTGAACTATGCCCAAGAAAAGATCATTACTCTCTCGCGCCACTCCATCTACAATAGCCTTTTGATCGGCCGCGCTCAAAGTAATGGGCCTCAGTTGAATAGGTTGCCGATGCGCTCAGATTCGGCTAAGTTGGATTCGGCTACCTCTTTATAGGAGGGGTCACCTGCTGCATTGACATATGCCCTGCTTGTGTTACTAGCTTCAAGAGTTTTGCCAATGTTTTTGATGTTTCTAACCATAATTATTGTTTTAAGTGATGTGTCCCACTAGGCATACCAAAAATATGTTTGCACAAAAATTAATGAATATGAGCAGTGAACAATCTTTTGATTATTTTATTAATGAATTCACTGTTACAGTCTAAATGGCTCAATCAATTCTAATAAAACACTAACAATAAAAGTACAATTGATAAGACCCCAGATTAATTAATATATAGGCTAAGAATGCCATCAATCAATTGAATCCAAGGGATTTTGGAGAAAAGTACAATAAAAATAACCTAAACATCTAGTATATAGGTAGAAATACCATCAGCTATACACTTTAGAGTTCTAATGTATAGGCTATTGGAGCCGTCAATCAATAGTGAGTATTTAAGTTGTCAACCATCAACTCAAAGGAACAAAGAAAATAAAATAAAAAAGTTGCAGTAATAGTCTTGTGTGTTTATAAGTTCGAGAGAGCCAATTTAAGGTAAAAATACCCTATTTATACTGCAAAGCTTGGGTAACAATTCTTTTAGGAATCTATGCTTCAACTGGATTACTTTTCCTTGATTTTAGAAAGTCAAAATAATCTTTTATGTTTGATTTACATTTTGATTAAGTCGTCAATCACCAACTTCCTTCAACTTCTTAATTTGGGCCAAATCTTATGTAGGCCTCATCTTTGATGATCTTTTTCTTATTAGAGTTTTTAAATTTTGGGCCAGTGTTAATAATACCAAAAAAGATGATAGTCAAATACTAGGGCTTTGTTGCAAGTTTAGAAGGAGAAGAATGAAATAATTGTGAGTTCAAGTTTGATTGTGTTGGAGGAGAAGGTAATGTGAAAAAGGAATTGCGGGTTTCTAATTTTTGTTTTAGAGTAACAACCATAGAGAGGAATGAAAAAATTGGGAGGGAGACTGAAAAATATTAGCATACATAGTATCCACGATTGAATAGGTGGCCCAATTTTTAATTATTTAATTTTTTTAAAAAATAAAATATAATTTAAAAGTGTGGATGAATTGAAAGAAACTAAAAAAAAAAAAATTATTTATTAGTTAATCTGTTACAGCCTAATTTTAGACTATAACGGTCCTAGGGTACAGGTAATGCCAAAGGCGATCAGTACCTCGAAGAACCCATGCTATTATTTTAATTTAACTTTTACAATCATTACTTAACCTGTGATACATTTTAGATGATAATTTTTTTTAAAACATCATAATAATTATGCAGAAAAAATGACAGAGTTTTTTTTGTAACTCTAACTTAAACTATCCACAAAACATATAAATTTTCACTCCTAATATAGCATACGTCCCCTTTTATCCTTCAATAGTCAATTGCAACTCAATATGCACTTCAATATTTCCATTCATAACACATATCATATATACATCATATCAATTTCTCATATCATATATATATACAACATATACATTATCATGTCATAGCTGATTACCATTTGATCTTTTTAGACACTTTACTTTTAGTCAATCCAAACCCTCTATACATTATATACCAAGGAACTTCTATATATAGGAGTGACCTCAAATACATACATCTGTGATCTAAGGCTGGAGATGATGTAGCCAATGGATAATTGCCTCACTGAGGTCCTGAAACATGTAACCACTGAAGGGGGTGAGAATAACATTATACTCAGTGAGTCAATATATATGAATGAGTATGCAATATTATTCATGACAGTCACATCTATCCATTAATGATCTGTAAATATGAATACTGGAAATAGCATGAGGAAATACATATCATGAACCATAATGCATATGATATAACAGGAGCCTGTAACATATTATATTGTATCATATAGCAACTGCAACTTTACTCCTCTTCCATTACATATTCACCCAATCACACCATTTCCAACCAATCACACCATGAAATAGGGAATTTATCCCTCCCTAGTAGAGGTCATAACAAATATCTGTGTACACAGCCGATGGATTTATAACTACACCATCGAAATAGTCCTGTTATAACATATTATATGCAAATGTCTCATATAGTATAAACATATTAAAATAAGTCTCAAACAGGACTTAAATGATGATATATATCATTATAAGACCAAAAGAAAGCGTTTGGCTTAATTTTATATTTTTGTCCGCCGGGGCTAAGTTTGCGCTGCCGCAACTAACTCCCAGATTACGGGTCCGTTTCTCATTTTTCAAACACTTTCTGGTTTACCTTGAATTCAAAATTAACATGGCATTTTCTTTGTACCAATAAAATATATATATATATAATAGACAATTGGACTTGGTTTCATATCAAAAAGCTTTTTAGAATAACTTTTATAGTAATTTGAAGTTTGTGCCAATTATAGGCATTTCGGTAGCTCTGTTTTAGGTCAAATTGGCAAAATTGTCCAATTGTGAATCATTAATGGTTTTCAAGCAAGGATATCATTTCATATGCATAAATGCATGACTTATGAATGAATAATACATCAATCATATATATGGACTCACCTCTATCAAAAACTTCCAAATGTTACTCAACCAGGCCTAATCAGCTCGCGATTCCCCGTCAGCAACCTTAGCTCGGGACGATTCTCCTATAACAACCAAATTGGTCTTATAAGACTTATACCCATTATAAACCATATCAAATCACATATAACATCATATCAAAGCATATCAGCATGCATAAACACATATTAACATGCATTAACACATATTGAACCTCAAAAGACCCTATATTACTCTTTTAACACTTTTCATACCTTTCATGCATCAAATGTATTTCTAATATCATTCACATTACACATATTCATCATTATTATGCTAAGTTATGAACTTCCAAATACTTAGCTCAATATTCCATACCAAACATACACAAATTCTCAAGTATACTTCAAATCACTTATACTATTCAATCTTTCCACATTTAACTTTATACATTTCAATCTTTTTAAGCCATTATACTATATTCAAATCTTAGTTCCTCATTTGCATTTGCCTAACACCTTAATGCAATAAAGTCTATATGTTGTCACTTTAATGGAAATCATTCTATTCTTCCATTTTTCAACACCATTCAATTGTACAACATTAATAAATACCAAATGCATGACATTTAACTATAAACACTTATCAAACATCAATGCACATTCATCATTCCAAGCACCTCAACTTTCGGCCAAACCATGTTTTGCTCCAAATGAATTCATTTCAAACATTTAGCCATCAATTCATGTTAAACACATCAAATACATATCATACATACCTTTAAAACCATTAAACACTAAAAATCAAACATCATGTTCATCATCATTGATTTCGGCCAAATCAAAAGTTTCATCAAATGGATTTTTTTCCTTCATTTGACCAGAACTTAATATCATACACATCATTTGAACATCATTTAAACCAAAAGAATCATCAAAACATCAATTTGATTCCAAGTTCTTCCTATTAGGGTTTCAATCCATCTTTTTGAATTTCATCAATTCAAAATGTGTTCTAATCACTAATGATCATCAAAGAACATCACATAATCATATTTGAATAAAAAGAATCTCAAAACCATTAACTTACCAAAAGTTCTTCAAAAACTTCAATGGATTAATTCTTAGCTTTAACAAGTTTTTCCTTGAAATCTAAGGTTATATTTGTGTTTAGGCTAATGGAATTGATATGTTTCCATCCAAAAATGGAAGAAAAGCATAAGGTTTGGTGTTGTCTAATGGTGGCTGAAACTTGCTTAAGGTGGAGAGAGAAAATTCTGAACTTAAAATGGTGATGGATGAAGACAATGGTGAAGTGGTGGGAAAAATCCACCTAAATATCAAAGTCATGATTCCATAAATTTGGTTTATGATAAATATGGTGAAACCTAGCCATCCATCCAT
>CANXYC010681511.1:0-15287 GCA_948193065.1 Aleurites moluccanus
GTAGTTAGCCTTTTGGGAATGATAAAATGTTGATGTATGAATGTTATCCTTTGGATACTCTTGTTCCTCTTTGATAAGAGATGTCTTCTTTAGATCATTAAGGAACAAGAGAAAGATATATAATGATATAGAAGTATGCAATTGAATTCCCTTGATTATGTATGAATATGGAAATTTTATGATGTTCTATTCTTGGCATTTATGAGTATAGTGATCTGTGAGTTCTACGGGTTTATGGTGGCCTTAAGCCTACCCTTGCCCTAGGATCGTCGCACCACTGGAGTTTGGGTGTGACAGGTAACTATGGAAATAGATATCAGACTAAGAATGTTAATAAGAGACATAGAGAAATTATGATGCAAAGTAGTTTGAAGATTACTTGAGGTATCAATATCGATAATTCCAAATAATAGAGAATATGGAGCTATTAAGGCATAGAATAGTGAAAAGTTAAGAATATGATTGTAATAAAAGAATAAATACATGTTATAGCAATTAAGTAAAATGAGAAGTAAATGATATACTAATAGTTCCTATAATAGTATACATAACTGATTATTGAGGTTCAAACCTAAGTAAATTAATATTAAGTTATTGATTATTGTAGTTTAAGGGAATACAATTTTTGATTAATAATTGAGTATATGTAATAAGAATAATGAGTAGAAGAATTAAATGAAAATATGAAAAATTGTGAACAGTGGAGTACGTGTGATGTGGATGACACATATGCAAGGTAAATGATGATTGAATATGAAAAGTGAAAATATGAAATTATTGAGCTATAGTTTAGTGTTATTGAACTTTTATTGACATGATTAGTGTTATAGTGATTAAATGCAATGAGTAATATATTGTGAACTTAGGAAGTGTAACTATCGTAAAAAGATAATTACAAAATTAAAGTTATAGTGCTTAGAGAATAATAAGAGTGTATATAATGATATAATTACTTGATTATTGAAATTCAAACATAAGTAAATAAATATTAAGCCATTATTTATTGAAATTTAGGGAATATGCTCATGAAAAACGAGTTAATGATCGAAATGATGAAGTACAATAATAAGAGATTAATGCAATAATATTGATAAGGTTATTGAACATATTAAGGTATAGTATATTAAAAGTTTAAGTACTGTATTATCAAATGTTTATGGATTATATATCGTATATTGATAAGAAAAGATATGAGAATTATGAAATTTGGCAATTAGTCTAAGTAAGATGATAAGTAATATAGAGAAAAATATTTACAAAGATGATTGGAGATTATTTGAGGTTCATATATCGATGTTTACAATATTGGATGAGAAAATTCGAGGATGAATTTTATTGAAGGGGGTAGAATATAATACCCTAGGAAATCCCATTTTGAATGCATGATTTGATTCTCATTTTATGGTTTAAAAGAATTGAAATGATTGGAAATAATTTTAGAGACACAGTTAGAAAGTAAATGCAAAACTTTTCTGAAAAATCATCGGTGTTGAAAACACTACCGGGAAAATAACAATCCAGCTAATTTAAGAATTTTTGACCCAAACTTAGGGGATGGAATAAGTTAATTTTATATGAAATTATGGTGAAAGAAAGATTTAAAAAATATTTTGAAACACTGAAAATAAGAGTAATGACAAAATTATAAATAAAGGCAACTTTGGGGGTAATTTTGAAAATCCACTGTCTGGGATCTAGAAATGACCCAGAACTGTTTTTAAAAAACTTAAAATAAGGTATTTCACTCCCCACACTTGAGGTTGAATCTAAACAGAATAGACAGAATAAATTACAGAAAGTTTTGGGGTTAAAAATGCAAATAAGAAAAATTTTGGGCAAAAGTACAATTAAATAAAGTTATGGGACCCACCCATTCTAGAAATAAGTTAGGTGGCCGAAATTTGTGGTGGAGAAATGAAAATTATTGATAAAAATGATTATTTGATTTATTAATTAATTAAATAGGTGACAAATTACCAATTCTAGAAAATTCCATTATTTGTCTTCATTTTTTTGTTTTAGTTTGGCTTTATACAAATAAAAGAGGATGGAAAATAGGAAATAGGGAACTATTTTTAAATGATAGAACAAATTAAAATAATATATTTCACTCCCCACACTTGAGGTTGAATCTAAACAGAATAGACAGAATAAATTACAGAAAGTTTTGAGGTCAAAAATACAAATAAGAAAAATTTTGGGCTAAAAGTGTCATTAAACAAAGTTGTGGGACCCATCCATTCTAGAAATAAGCTAGGTGGCCGAAAATTATGGTGGAGGAATGAAAATTATTGATAAAAATGATTATTTGATTTATTAATTAATTAAATAGATGACAAATCACCAATTCTAGAAAATTCCATTATTTGTCTTCATTTTTTTGTTCTAGTTTGGCTTTATACAAATAAAAGAGAATGGAAAATATGAAATGGGGAAGTTGTAGCTAAACCATGGAAGGAGAAAAACCCAAAAAGAAGTCTTCCAATTTTTTCCATAGAAATCAACCAAAAATAGCTATGAAGTTGAAGAAGGAAGATGAGGGAAGAAAGGAAATTGGTATTCAAGCTTTATGGAGGAAGAAAGAAGATGGAATTTGAGAATTTAATCTAAGGTAATGATTCTAAACTTATCATTTTTAATTATATTTAGGAGTTATATAGCATGATTTGGCAACTAATTGAGGTAATTAAGTTAAAAATGTAAAGAATGAGCTAGGCTTTATATAGTTTCTAGAACCTGTTTGATGACAGTAATTTATGGCTATTATTCCAAAATTTTAATGACTAAATTTGAAGATAGTAAAAATATGAAAGTTGTATATAAATATGTTAATTAGACTTTTGTAAAAGGAATTTGTGAAATTCGAAGTGATAAAAGAGTTATTGAGTAAAAGCTAGACTGGCCTAGAATTAGGTTTTCTAGAAAATGCTACTGTGTTTTTATTGTACATAATGATATGCACAAAATTAGAAGATATATTCAACATTAAAAGTGTTCATTTATGTCTTATATATAATCTTGTACAAGGGTTTTGAAATTGAAATTGTCGTTTATGAGATATTGGGTTATAAGTTTAGACTGCCCAGATTGACTATTTAACAAAATATAGGTTACAAAGTCGTATTAATATAAGCACTTAAATTATGAATTAGAGAAAGTGTAAAAAATGAAGATGATAATTTATGTGTGGTATAAATGACTGTAAAATGGTTTTATAATTGGATGAGTACAAAATTAATTATAGGCATAGAAACAAGGCATATCTGGATAAATGTTTCAGGGCAATAATTTAAATTTGGAAATTCACTAATAATTATATCGTGATACAAAAATTTTTAAATTTGGATATGTTATAATTTTTTGTATCTATTTTCAATAGGAAAAGGAATTACAGTAATTGGTTAAGTATTGATTGAGTTATTAATAAAAGAACAGAATCTGCCAGAATAGGATTGTAGGCAGAATGCAGGCAGCAGGACTGGTTGTAGCACTAAGTTTAAATTAACACCATAAATTATGTAGTAATGATTTTAATATAAATTTTGAATATGTTATAATATTATATGTTAAGTTTAATTATGAATAAGAATTAAAGCAATTGGATAAGTGTAGAGAGAGATATGAGTAATAAAACACAGGTTGCCTTAGTAACTTTCAAATTTGAAGAATTTTCTTTAATATAAGTATAAGTAATGTAAGTTTATGTTATATAGTATCTAAATGGAAATTAATTGGATATGTAGTGTTAAGAATGAATAAGAGATATGATGGGTACCATAAGAGAGAAGGGAAAGAATCAAGGATAAAGGAAAAGGGAAATATTCAAGTATAAGCTAAGGTGAGTAATGTATACATCATTATGCATACCATGTTTGATTTGTTGACCCAATGAGTATGTTTCCTTCTTGATTAAATGCCACTTGTTATTGTTGGTCATTCTTTGATCTTCCTAAAGATTAAAATTTATCTGTATTTATTGATTGCTATTGATATTGAAATGTCTTTTGTGTACTGATTGACAAGTAAATTAATGCGTATTGATCGAAAGTCATTGTATCATAATGTTCCTAATGATTACTGGCTATTGATATTGATTTCCATGGACCCATTTTACATGTGAATTTGACAGAGCTACCGCTTCGACAAGGTAGTGAGAAAATACTGTCGGCGATGTGCACATTGTATTACTGATGCCCTAGCTGGGTCTGATCAACCTTATGCTTACTGATACTGATACTACTGGAGACTGTATGTTCGCATATAGTCCATATTGATACTACTGGAGACTGTATGTTTACATATAGTCCATCCCTTTATCTATCTTATTTAAATGATACGAGTATTGTTTACCTGTTCATTGATTCTAAACTTATACCTTATTGCTTACCGTTGATATCTTTTATTATCATATGCTTATATCTTATATATAATGATGTATGCATGCTCACTAAGTATTTTATACTCACCAAATTAGTGGTTTATATTTTTTATAGGGATGTGTTAGAGGAAGCTGATTCCAAGTCAATTGCTATTCCGACTTGGGATGTCAAGTACATCAAGGTAGAATTGTATTTGTCAAAGGTCAATAGTGAAAATTCTTAAAGCTCTATGATACTGAATGTAATTAGATGATTGAGTACTATAATGATGTATGAACAATGAAATAATTGACAATTCAGTGGTATTAAAAATTGTAATGTGTAATGTATAATAATTGATAATGACAATGACAGTGAAGTGATAAAGACAGTGGTACTAAAAAAGCTAAAATAATATTTATATGTTATAAAAGAGATTTTGAAGTGGTATGTATGTCTGTGAAACTATGAAGTTGAGGGTATAAGGATGGTAAATTATTGGGAGTACCAAAAAATAATTTTAGTGCAAGCTGTGAAATTTTTGAAAGACCTGATTTTGGGTTGGGAATAGCATTGAAATTACAAAGGAAACTCTGGCAAAATTTTTGTAAAAATTTATAAGTAATAAATGGAATTTAAGCAATGATAAATGAATTAATATTAATTGAATAATTGATAAATGGATTGTTCATGGGTTCTATGGGTTTTCGGTGACCTTAAGTCTACCCATGCCCTAGGACCGTCGCGATCCAAAAGTGGGTCGTGACAGATATTCCTTGTGTTGGGATGTGGTTTGGGAGAAACATATCGAAGGACCCAAGTTGATACGATATACATTAGAAAAGATTCCACTCATTAGGGGGAGAATGAAGACAGCCTTCAGTCGATAAAAGAGCTATGCCGAATTAAAGAGAAAAGACTTTTAGTTTTCAGTTAGAGATTTAGTGTTTCTAAAGGTCTCACCTATGAAAAGAGTTTGATGGTTTGACAAAAGTGGAAAGCTATCTCCATGATTCATTGGTCCCTTTGAGGTTTTGAGTAAGGTTGGAAAGGTTTCATACAGGTTAACTTTATCACCTAACATGGATAGTATACATCTGATATTCCAGGTGTCAATGCAACGAAAGTATGTCACCGATCTTTCTCATGTACTACAAGTTTCGGCAGTGGACCTTCAGCAAGACTTAACATATGAAGAGATTTCGATCACTATTATGGATCAAATGATTAAGAGATAATGAAATAAAGATATACCAATAGTTAAGGTCCTATGAAGGAATCAAATAATGAAAGAGTGCACTTGGGAGAGTGAGCAGAGCATGCAAGACAAGTACCCTCATTTGTTTCAAGAATAAGGTAATTCTTAAAATTCGACGAAAAAATTTCTTACGGTGGGGGAGAATGTAATATCCAGCATTTGGAATGCCTTGTATGACTATGTATTTGTCTCTATTAGTTTGATGCATATTGGTTGGTTATGTGTGCATTTACATGATAGATGATCTAGAATGATGTATTGAGTAAAGATTACTCCTAGAATGGTTATATGTTGAGATATGATGAGTCATGTTTGGATATGAGGTGTTAGACATGTTTATGTATTGTTTACATGAGCTTGTATGAGTTTTGGACAAGTTAGAATAGAGAAAATAAGAGAACTCTTCACCATTAGACCTTCACGGGCATGAAAGACACTTTCACCACCGTGAAGATACCTTTCATGGGCATGAGAGATCTTTCACCACCATGATAATACTTTCCGTATGATTTTCATTTTTTAGGAAATTGGCCTTCATAGGTGTGAAGCCTCGAGTCTATATAAGCTTGAGCCCGTTTCTTTCATTTTAAGCTCACCCATTTCATCATTTTTCCTCTCTTTCTTTATAAATACACTTCACTCACCCATTAATTCATTAAATTCTCTTCTCAATCATTTATTTCGTCATAAATAACACATAAATCAAGAATCAAACCTTTGAGAACACTAAGACTTTAAATTTCTCAAGGATTCTCCATTTATAGGGTTTTAAGGTATTTATTCCAAACTCACTTCTAAGTTTAAGATAAGTTAATCTATGGCTAGAATAGATGATTATAAGTTATATATAGATATTTAAGAGCATTAAATGGCATTTATTATGGATTATATGAAAGATTTATGAATTTAAGGTTTTTTGGTGAATAGTAGATATTCATCCCAATCTTCTACATTCTTCCAAGAGATGATTAAATTGATGTTAGAAATCATATTTAGACTCTTAAAGATGTTTAGATTCATAAGGATTTATCTTATATGAGCTTGTATGATAAAAACCCTAATTTGTGGATATTTGGGATTTTGGTTAGGAATGGGAAATTCAAAACACAAAGGAAGATTCATGTTTCTTATGTTATAAGAGAGTATTTTTACAAGGATTGCTTTGAGGTAAGTATGAACTATGTTAATGTATATTGCTCCTTATAAAAAGTTTGATTTTCTTTCTTTTCTATGCATGATCTTATACTTTGTTATTATGAACCAACCCAATGAATTCATTATTGTTAGTCATGATTTAATGATACTGTCCTAAATGAGCCATTTGCATGAATGACTTGGTTGTCATTTTCTTAGACCAAAATTATTATGTACCGATTTGTAAGATTAAATGAATATGTAAATACATAATTTATGGTCTTGTGACCACTATGTTTCTTGATAATATGTCCAAGCCACATGACCCATAAACCATATGAAAATAGAACACTCTACTCAATAAGAGTAAGTTCATTGGTCCAATGTGTAATCGGGAACCTAACTGATAGGGTAGCTATGAGTGTCTTTCCCAGTGGGGATGAAGAACACTAGGCATGTGCCCTGCGTAAGCACATGGAGACGTTGTGGTGACAAGGTGCAATGATACACTTACGTTCTCACTCTATATACTATGTTCTTCTATGAGTTCTAGTTAATGTTACGATGGATAGTTCCATTCATTGTGGGCACTCACATGTTAAGGAAACCATGATTCTCATGTTATAATTTCTTATGCCATAATTTTTCTTCTAACACTTTTCTCTTTACGATATTCTATAAGTATTTGAAAATAAATGTTTATGTTCATATTTATCTTCCATGGTTCTATAATACCCATAAGCATTAATGTAGCTTATATCTTACTGAGTTGAAGGTTGACCCCTCTTATATGGATTTCAGGTGATATTGTAGCTCATAAGATAGCTAATTCAGAGGACATAGCTTCTAAATTTCTTTCCCACAGGAAGACTCTATGTAATGCTTTTAATAATCAATATTTAGCATTTATGTAATTATGTTATATAAGAGGCATACTTTAGAGCTTCATAGTTGTACTTTGGAGAGATTATTATTTTGTTGCCTAGATGAGATTCCTTATAGAGTTTTTCTTGCTCCATATTGATGTTAGAAGCATATTTTGATCGTAGGGAATAAGAGGAAACAATATGACATGATGATATGAATATGATGATAAGTGTAAGATTCAGAGGAATGACTATGCATGATGATGACATATGTATGATTTGGATATGTGATGTGTATGAGATCCAGGTTATGTTGTGTTCTATGGGTTTATGATGGCCTTATGCCTACCCTTACCCTAGGACCGTCACACCACTAAAGTTAGAGTGTGACAACGGTAGTAACAGAGCTATAAGTTTACAATCCTTAAGGTAGAAAGATAGATAGATGTGTATGTCCCCTAGTCTAAGTGTTGATTAAGATAACCACAGAGCATAGGATTCATGTATTGTCTATAATGTGTATTCCTTTGGTTTAGACATGCGTTAAATGTGCGTTGTGAGTCTAGGCTTGTTTGTTCTTCTTATCAATATCGAGATGCCTCCACTACATAGAAGAAGATGAGGTTAAGGCCGTCTTAGACGATATTTGCCTCTAGATGAAGATTCTATAGATGGGATTTGAGGTGATGAGGTTCCTCCTATGCCACAAGTGGATTTGGCTAATAGAGCTCAACAGTTAGATTAGTTACAACAGAACTATGAGATGATAGCTGAGTTCATTACTCAGCAGAGACAATAGCAAGTACCTCCAGCACAGGTAGCTCCAGAGATTCCCATTCCTCCTATAGTTCCACCACCATTCATACCTTAGGTAGAGGATGTATCTTTTTGAGAGGTTCCTAAAGCTTAAGCCCTCAAAGTATATAGGTGAGGTGGATCCTACAAATTTCTTAGAGGAGATTGAAGAGAAGGTACATATTTTTAGGATCCTTGACAAGAGAGCTATAGAGTTTATGGGTTATTTTATGAAAGCTAAGGCAAAAGATTGGTTCAAGAGAAACATTTCTAGTATACTTCGAGGTAACGATGATCTTTCATGGGAGCAGTTCAAAGATTTGTTAATGAATGAGTTCTTTCCAGAGAGTGTAACGAAAGCCAAATCCATTTAGTTTAAGAGGTTAGTTTAGACTCTTAGCATGAGTGTTTCAGAGTATGCATAAAAGTTCAGTCAGTTGAGTAAGTTTGCTCTAGCTTTAGTGCCTATGGAAGCGGCACAGATTCAAAGATTTGATAGAGGATTGATAGCACTGTTCAAATTCCTAGTTGTAATTGAGTTTGACTCCTACTATAAACTTGTGGATAAGGCTAGAGTAATTGAGAATAGGGAGATAGAGGTCAGATCTGAGAGAGAAGAGAAGAATAAAGCTATGTTAGGTAGTTCCCCCAAGGAGGAGAATGGGATGAAGAGTATGGGAGTGACTCATCAATCAGCTCCCCAGAGCGAGTATAGAGGACCATTAGGGAGATCATAACAAGATTAGGAATCCTTTAGACTAGTTTCTTAAATGAGCTTTGGTACAACTAGTTCTGCATTACCCAAGTCTTTCCATGCTCCTTGCATTTACTTTTGGTAAGAATCACATGGCACCCTATTTCTTTGGATCAAAAGCATGTCATAAGCATAGGCAACAAGGTCATATACTTAAGAATTGTCCGCAACTATCTTTTGGAGCTAGACCTCAGACTTTTCAAATTATAATTTAGATGGACAAAGAGAGGAGTATTGGTTCACAGTCTGGATTAAGCCAAGGCATTTTAGGATGTACTTTAGAGGCGGATTAAGGAATTGATCCAAATATGAACCAAGCTTCAGGATCAGCTACTAGGAGTGGAGGTAGAGGTAGAGCGGAGCTTAGGTTCCCAACCCAATGATTACATATATTCTTTTGATCTAAGTCTTGCATGATAAAATGGTGATTGATTTAGTAGTTATGTATTTATTTGTATTATATTGCTTTGCCAAGAAGTTGTATGTGCTTAAGAATTGCTTGAGAATGTTTTTGTTACTTATATTTTCTAGAGGAAGAGATTGAAGTTATAACTTCTACTTTTCTTATGTGATTGGTATAAATGATAAGAGTTTAGATGTGAACTTAATGGATGAAGTGCTCAAACCATTTATAGAGAAGTTTGTCATGGTGTTTATTAGTGATATCCTTGTGTAATCTAAAAGTAAGAAAGGAATATAAGGAGCATCTTTAGAGTATGTTGTAGACCTTGAGTGAGTATCAGTTATACGTTAAGTTATCCAAGTGTGAGTTTTGGGTTGATAGTGTTTGGTTCCTTTGATGAGTGGTGAGTAAGTAATGTGTAGGATTGACCCGAAGGAAGTGGATATGATACATAAAGAGTGTAATTGGGTGAATGTTTAAGTAGCATGGTAGAGTAAAGGGCTTATATTTCTAGAAAGTTGAAGAGACACAAAGTGAATTATTCATGATTGATTTTGAGAGGATTGTCACCATAATTGTTTAAAGGTTATAAAGACATTATATTATAAGAGGAAGTGTGAGATCTTCACAGATCATGAGAGTTTGAAGAATATCTTTTAGCAAAAGAATATTGACCTTGGGCAAAAGAGACTATTGGAGTTGTGAAGGATCATGTTTGTAAGATTTTGTACTATTTAGGAAGAGCTATTGTGGCAGAGGTTACTTGAGTAGGAAATATTTAGAGAGTTGGCCATATTCAAGTTAATAAGAGGTCTTTAGTAAGAGACATGCAAAGCTTACATGATATAGGAGTTGGATTGATTTGCTAGATTCACTAGTGATTTGGATTCATTTCTAAGTTAAGTTAGTTCGAATTGATTAGTTAAGAGAAACACAAGATAAGGATCTCTAATCAATGGAACTGAAGAGTGATATGAGAGTAGAGAGAGTGCTCTAGGCTCTGTACTAGTTGATGGTGTGTTAAGTTTGTGTAGTGGACCATACATTTTAGTAATGAATGATTTAGAGAAGTGATTCTTAAGGAAGCTTATAACTATAGGGAGAGAAGAAATAGCTTTTTGAGGAAATTTCAACTCAATAGCTTAGTGTCCCTTGCAAATAAGTGTTGAGGCTCTATTTATAGAGGTCTTGAAGGATATTTCGATCATTTTTTGGTCCAGATCTGGCTGTAACACTGGATGGCTTTGGTGACTAACACTAGACATATTAGTGTCTAATTAGTATGAAGGTGGCGGCAACTTAAGGTACCACTGGCAGATCTGCTAGCAAGTGAGGCTGGATTTGTCAGCATGTCTGGTGTCAGACATTAGACACATTGGCGGATCTGCAAGCCTACTGGGCGAATCCACCATATTTGCTTCAGTACAAACATTCAATTTTTCATCCTACTATCTATCTTTTCTGCTTTTCCAGCTTCCGGGGGCCTAGTTAAGTCTGATATGAATTTGTTTGAAGTCCAAGGTGTGAAAATCCAGTGTTCATCATTGTCCCCCATTGGATTTGGTGGTTTTGACCGGCGAATTAGATGGTAGTGAACCAGGGTGCTTTCATCTATTTGAACATTTGGGCATAGTCTGGGGGTTGCGTGTAATCATTTTGCTGTGTATAGAATGATTTTTTATTTTTCCATTTTTTTTTCATTTTTTTGATGTTTCCTGCATAACATAAGCAATCTAGGTTAGATTTAGACAAATAATAGTTCGAAAAATAGAGAAAATTCATGTAGTCATGATGTAGTTTAAGGTTTTGCAATCCGAGCTGATATGGGCAAGATATCGCGACTTGATGCATTTATGGCAAGCTACGAGACATATTTGTCATTTTGAAATTTGTCAAAATCTATAAATAGGGGCTCCCCCTTTCATTTCTTCACTTCATTTTCTTCTTCTTCATCTCTCTTTAAATTTTCTCTCTCTAGCACATTTCTTTATTCTTAGCTTTAAATGGTTTCTTCCTCTAGCATTTTTGTTAGTAGGAGCAGTAGGTATATCCCACCTCATAGGAATGACGATCCAAAAGTATTGCTGAAGGAGACAGAACAACATGTCTCTTGGATAGGGCAACTGAAGGTATGTTTTCTTATCTTGTTACTCTGTCTACTTATCTATCTGTCTGTCCTATTAGTCTATCTACTGGACTATCTGTTTGACTATTTGCTCACTTGTTATATCAATCTGTCTGCTTAACTACCTCTTTGATTGTTTGCTTGCCTAATTACCATTATGCTTTTCTAATTTCCATTTTACTCGACTAATTTACCATTCTGCATTTTTTTTATTGTCACTCTGCTCGGTTGATTAACACTTTACTTTTTCTAATTGCCACTGTGCTTGGTTGATTAATACTCTACTTTCACTTATTGCCACTCTACTCGACAAATTAACACTCTACTTTTCCTGTTTGCGACTCTGCTCGGCTGATTAACACTCTATTTTTTCTATTTGTCACTCTACTCGGCTGATTTTTGGTGGGTGTCGAATCCAACAAAAATAAACCTTCTCTAAACCGAAACCTGTGATAGTGGTGAGTAGGGTCGAATCCACAGAGATTGGTCAAAACCTGTTTCTTAGTAACAAATGGGGGTTTGAAGATTGTAAATGAATTAAATAGCTAATTCAATGGCAGTAGACAATAAAATAAATAAAGAAAATTCAATTCAGAAAAGCTTTCAACCAAGGATTAATTTCAGTGTTGATTCTCTTAATTGATCATCGAATTAAAAGATAATTTCTTGTATTTCAAATAGATTAGTTATAGTCATTAAGGATCCGTCCTATAACAACCAATCTTTTCCTAAAATTGTCTATAATTTTCAAAAATGACTTATAGCTTATTTCTCTAACTAACAAACACAACTTTCGATAACGATCTATAAATTATATCTATTAATTGCATTAAGAACTAAAAAGACCCAATCTCTAGGCAGTAAACTCGAAAGTCGACCTAGTTTATTTAATCCAGAATATATATTCTCATAGCAAAGATCTTAGGCGTTGATTACCTTTCAAATTCGCTATTCGTCACCAATTCAGAACAATCACGTGACTTTATTCTAAATGACTAATTACTGTATTCAATCATCAAAAAATAGGCCTAAATTATCTAATAATAAAAAAAAATAATAAATTGATTCGCAAAGAATATATAATATTCAAAATTAAAAAAAAATAGATGAAGAACTGAAATCTCACAATTAATTGAAATCAAACCTTATAATCCCCGATTGAAAAAAGAAGTTTAGCTAGACATGAATTGAGAGAAAGATTACAAGAGATGAAGAACTGATTTTTCTCCGCCCTTCTTTTATGCAGAGAATGTGACCCTTAAATACAGGTAGTGGGGAAAAACTGTTTCTTGCTTTTCAAGCCATATTAACCCCTAATAACTTTTCCTAACATCGAAAACTTGACCAACCCTAAAAGAGGAAAACAAAAAGTCATTTAACTGAAAATAAAAAGGAAAAAATCTAAAATGCCCCTCCAGCAAAGCTTAAAACACTCTTGGACTTCTTAATGACTTAAATGATCCAAATTCCAGCAGCTTTCTTCCCATAAGGCATGGTCACGCCTTAAGTTACGTCCATTGATGTCCTACATATAAAAACCTATAGTAAAAATACCTGAATTTAGTAAAAACACTTCAAAGCCTTTCCAAAACATGAAATAAGCAAAACCTTCCCAATTCCTTCCAATTAAACTCAAATAAAATCAAAATCTATGGGAACTAATAACTAAAACTATGAAGAATTAATGACTTATCAATCATCATTCTATTTTTCTGCTTGCCACTCTGCTTGGTTGATTAACACTCTATGTTTTCTGTTTGCCCTTCTGCTCTACTGATTATCATTCTACTAACACTCTACTTATCTTTTTGCCACTATGCTTTACTGATTAATACTTTACTTTCTTTGATTGCCACTCTGCTCTACCGATTAACACTTTACTTTTTCTGCTTTCCACTTTACTCGGCTGATTAATACTCTACTTTTTCTGCTTGCTACTTTGCTTAACTATTTAACACTATACTTTTTCTATTTTCCACTCTTTCGGCTGATTATCATCTACTTTACTGCTTGCCACTCTGCTCAGCTGATTAACACTCTACTTTTCTATTTGTCACTCTGCTCGGCTGATTATCATTCTATTTTTCCTTCTTGCAGCATACAGATCTTAAAAATCGGGGTGGCATCTAGAATTTGTCCTTCATTCATACAAATATGGCAGCGAATATGCGTTTGAGGAATGCATTGGAGCCAACTAGCATTTCTTCATAGATTGTGATATAGGTAGTGAGAGGTATGTGGATTTGATAAAGGCTCTTCCTGAAATGTGGTGGGACACCACTAACACTTTTCATTTCCCTTGTGGTGAACTTATGATGATGCCATAAGATTTGAGTATGTTAACAGGGATTCATGGACCTAAACCTCTTAAAGAGATTGGAAGATTTGTCAATTGTGGGAGAGTATGATTGGGGTGGTTGTCAAGTCAAAATTTTGGAACATGACGATCTTAGGATGTAGCAACAATATAAGGCTACAGACACCCGTAGAACCCTTTTATAACTTGTAACATTACTTGCTATAATATATCTATATCCATATAATTAGTCTATCTGTTATCATCTGTGATCATATCTGATCTCAACACATCTCATATATATTAAATATTGGTAACTAATAATATTATAGACCATACTAAGTATAGTCATCCTAATAATTTACATATCCATAGTGCATCTAAAATATATACAAGGAATATATACAAGTTTAATATTTACATTATTATAACACAGCTGGATCCAATGATGAAGAAATCTTGGACATATTATCACACATTAAGCTAGGTAGGAAATAACAAATGAACAGTATTAACAATTGGCTCATGGATAGCACACCAAAGGACCAAATCAAAGGAAATGGTTTATAGACATCAAATATAGATGTATAGACACTAGGAGAAATAATAACCATGTATATATAACATATATTGGGCCATGAAACACATATCATTATCAATATAACATGTAAAGAGCATAAGGTGGATCATACCATATGGCTAGGACCATAACCCATCACAGTTAGTGTATCATTGGAATTTCATTGCATGCAATACTGATGGTATTGACCCACTACCCCATCAGTAAGGTATCTCTGTAGACAAACATTAGAATAGGTTAAAGATAGCAAATAAAATATCAAATAGGCAAGAAAATCAATAAGGTTCAGTTTTTGTAACTCTAGCTCAATTGAGCTATTTAGATAAGTAAATACATATAGGATAATTATCCTTAACAAAGGAACATTATAGTATAGGCAAAATTACACAAAAGTCATTAAGGATATAAGTTCAAAATATGTCAAGAAGACACATTTACACTAGTGACAAAGAAAGTCACCAATTTTAACAAATTTGGTAACAAATTGGATTCTTAAGGAAATTAACAAAGGTCATTTCGTCGAGCACTTGGTGTGCACCACTTTAGAACCAAATAAATATAGTTTTGGGATATATTGATCAAAATCCAAAGTTCACAATTCAAGCCCCAATAGCAACAAACACAAAGGCATTCTCAAACAGGGTTTATATACATCAATAAACAACACTATCAGAGCTTGAATTCAAGGAAAAATCAAAGGAATGGAAAATGTCAAAAG